>JASFAX010003700.1:0-41737 GCA_030737875.1 Allium sativum
ATTGATTCCCGTAACCTATTGAAAAGGCTGATTGATCTGCATTCGTCAATTAGCCCGGTTCTTTTCATAGCACCGTACACTTTTCTATTCGTTTTCTACCAAATGGAATCAAAAAGAATAGCGGACTACCAGTCCTGAACTAGGCTCCTTTCTTTTATACATTTCCTTGCTACGCTCCTTACTTAATGAAACTGGGAGTGATTCCCGATAGATACATTATGCCACACGAGCCGGGAAATTCCTCCCTAAGCAGCCAATGCTATTACCTGCTTCCTTCGGGCCCGGTATATTAATTTGCGGAAGCGGGCGGCTCCTTCGGGCTCCTCTTGCAACCAAGTCCCATTCTCCCTCCGAATTAATATACTGGCGAGTCAGGGGCATTGTATCCTAGCATTGGTCTAAGTATACTGGACAGGGGTAGACTGCCCGAATTGGCCCCAACTAGGCCTAATTGCGCTGTGAAGTCTAGTCGAGAGTCACGAACGAGGCAACGTTTGGTCGTTCTACGCCAATGCTGCTTCGCTTTACTGTACGTCGGAGTACTCTTTCGTTTGGTCGATATCTTCTACGCTAGAGTACTCGCAAGCACCTTTGGTCAAGCGATTCGGACGGTTGGTGCTTCCTTCAACGGGAGGAACTATGCCGCCTAACTAGTGAGTAATGACTTAACGAGACTGATCTTCTTCTGATGTACCACGGTCCCTGATCATTCCTGGCTGATATATCTCATACCCTGTGCGATAAGTCAGGTCGTCGCTCTCCCTCATTTCTAGGAACCTCCCTACCTAACCGGAAAGGAGCCATGCCCCTACCAATAACCAAGCAAAGAGGAGTGTTTCTCACAAAGACGAGGCCCCTATGATACCTAGGGCCACTAACGTACCACCTCTATTGACCGTGCCAATGTAATGTCCACTCATTCGTTTGCTGCTATCGGTCAAAACTCTTAAGAATAATCAAATCACGATTATTGCCTGAGGATATATTCTAGGGCAAGTTAACTATACTATTCTCTCAACTTATGCTTAACTAATATAATAAAAGAAATATAAACGCGGCTCCTCCCGCTCACAATTAATATACTGGCTACTTACGAAAATAGTCGTCCTTGCAATCTCTTTCTTATTTCGCAAGCACCTTACTGCGCTGAGATTGATACCAATCCAGTCCTTAGCGAATAACCCTTTTATTTAGCTTGCTATTTTCTTCCACTTGGTTGGAATTCATGTACCCACCGGGGTCGAGTTGTAGTGCCGTGACTTGAGTGATTCTCTTTAGTTTCTCTTCCAGAGTCCCAGTATATTAATGGGTCGGTCTCTTACGTGAGGCTGCCCTACCCTGCTTATGTACCCACCCGGTTCTACAACTTTAGACTATGGTTCGAGTTATTTCAAGAGGATCTACTACTCAAATCCGAGCTTTAATTAAGTTGGGAAATCTCGTCATAGATAGACAAACGGAACTCCATGTGATCATTCATAGGCCTACTTAACCTCATTCTAGGTTGCGATGTACGGAATGACTTGTTCATATCCGCGGGATTTGCGATGACCTTTCTTATGAAAGATAATTAGAGAAGTTCAAATATGGCAATGTTGAGTGCCTTCTTTTTTTTCTGGCACTTGAATCTGTGATTATGGGGGGCCCGGCTTGCCAAACAATCAATCGTTCAGCTCTTCCTTTTCGGGGAGTGAAGCGAAGGACCCTAGCCTAGTCGGGAGCTGCTGTAAAAGAGAGCTTCGCTTCCTCAGTCCAGTCGGTAGGGAGGAACAACTCGTTGGGCCAGTATATTAATTGGCGCCCAGTATATTAATGAAAAGATAAGCTAACAAAAAGCTCAAGCAAACGAGCTGCTAGTGAGCTACTAAGCCCCAGTATATTAAGGGAGGACCCAATCCATCAAGAATGGACTTTGGATTCCCGGATGTGGATGAAAACTCTTTGAGCATTCTGGAAGGCTTCTTGGATGACGCAGCTGATTGGGTTCTTGCTTTTCATCCTTTCATTCTTTTAGTCTGAAGCTCCCTAGTGAACTCGGGCCCAGTATAAACCCCATATATTAGGGGCCTTGGATTGACTGCATTTTCTCATCCCCGGCAGATTCGTGCTCGAAGGAAGAAAATGGAGACAGGAATCACTAGCGTTAGCTTGAAGCCCGCACTCTAGTCCTCGTTGACTCAGCTGCGCTACCCCAGTATATTAAGCTTGCTAGTGGAATTAGTGGACGAGTCTGAATGCAGAGTAATAAACTACGGCTTTGTTTGATTGACAACTTGCTAGTCGCCGGTAAATAGGGGGGATTTTGAAACTCGATAGCGTACAAGTTTCTGGAACTCTGATAGCACTCTCCTTCGCCTCCCAAAGTCATTAGTAGGACACTCAACACTTCAATCGCGAATTCTCAGTTGGAATCTTCTTTGGAAGAGAGGTAGTATACCGGGCTAGCAGGACTGAATGCTTAGTACGCTACCCGGAAAGAGGTATGTGGGAAGGCCTTTTGCTTTCATTTCTTTATATATATATATAAATTCTCACGCCCAAAGGATATAATTACCCATTTCGCTTGTTTTCGAGGTATTCCGGCAGATGGCTATGAAGCGGGATATTGCCTTATTAAAGAGAAGTCTTCTCCTCAACAACTTGCCCTGTCCTCGAACTAAAGGTGCGTAGCGGGAACGTCTGCAAAGAAGGGTGGAACCGAAGAATGGCATTCATCGGGCCTCCCCTCTACTTACTTCTGTCTCAGTCATACCACCATAATCCCTTCACGGGACCGACCAGTGAAACTGGAGAGTTGAGACTGATGAGAATTCAAATCTACGGAAAAGTACGGGCTGTGGAGCATTAGTAGTGAACCCGTTCGATTCCAGGCCCAACATCTATCCGGCTACAGCGACAAGGCGCTTCCCCCGCCGACCCCGTTTGTTTCTAAGTTCAGCTGGCTCCAATCACTAAGAAAAAGGTGTACCAGCTTTAGTTAACCCACTTTGTTCCCTCAAAAGTAGGAGGCGCGTAGCGAGCGACAAACTTCTGTTCGTTCCGCCCGTGAATTTCGTCTCCACGGTATGATGTTACTCAATCTTCTTGCTATTACTCGCTTGGTTAGTCAAGGCGAGCGTTAGTGAGGCGCTATCTCCTTCTTTTTGTTTTCGCCGGCCAGTGATGGTTGTTGGGGGTTTTCTCTCTATAAGGGCCTAGTATATTAATTGTGTATGACCTCGAAAATAGACTACCGAAAGGTATGAGATTACTATCAACCCCCAGATAGTCTTCTCTCTCGTATTCTCCCTTCCCCGATCCACTGGTCTTAAGTTACCGGTTGTCCAGGAGTCGACCTGCGGGTAGGCCACAGTTCCTTTCAGACATAGTGCATATGTATATGTAGGACACTCGGGGTCAGCCATGTGCTATAGACGCCTGCGATCGAATCCGCGATGGTTTGCTGGCCCGGCGGAGACTGTACAGGAGTATCACCAATCATATCCAATCCCGCTGTCGAGGGACTAGAAAGAGGAACTTGAAAGACCCTGCAGCAACAAGTCAGAATATGTGCTTTTCACATCGTGAAATCGGTAAAATGACCCAAGTTTCATTTCATCCAACCGGTAGGGACTACTTAACCAACCTCTGGCAATGAATGATACTTAGGAAGAAGCCGCAGAGAAGAAACGGAACCTGTCTTCTTACGTGAGGACAGCTGAGAGCTAAATTGCTCAAGCCACTGTTGGCTGAACAACCCTTCTAATAGTCGTAAACTACCATAGCTTAGCTTTGCTTCCATCGGTCTTACGATCCAAGTAGTACCTTCCATCCAATAGTAGTTTACTACTATACTATAGTATAGTATAGCAGCTTAGACATTAATATTGTAAAGAGCCTGTCGTGACATATTCAACTTCAGCTTCCGCTTCACTAAACGTAGTAGAGCCAATTGCATCAAGCAGCGCCCAGTTTTGTATAAATGTATCGCAACTCACCTCACATCGAGTCCTTCCTCTTCTCCAGGATTGGTGTGGGGAATCAGCCACTAGAGGCGAGATAGCCCTTGTTTAGTTCATCATTCCGTTCGGATATAGAGCTGTATCCCTGGTCAAAGGACCAATTGATTCATAGCCAATGTTCGCCCAGTATAAACATTCCTCGGGCATAGAAAAGCATCTTCGCCTATTGTCCGGGGAGGAAGGAGAAAGAGAATAGGCCCATGAACAAAAATGATCGATTCAACCATATTACGGGCCGGAGATAGAGCTAAACAACTACTAACCAGGGGCCTAGGTACTCCTATCACATTGGGTATGATTTTGCCATGGTGGACTCTACGGGATTCCAATCCCATCTTATTCAGTTGGAAGTGATTCACTATAGTATGGAGAACGTGAAAAGGGTAAACTTCGAGGCCAAGTATATTAATCCCGAGTCAGAATTGCTTTTCCCCAAAGATGCCTCCAATCTCTTAATAAAGGTATCTTCCTGGTGACAGCAGTGAAATTAATATACTGGGAGCAGCATCATTCATTCTAAGTTAGAAGGCCCCAAGTATATAACTTCAGCTTTACACAAATTGAAACCCTTTTATATTAACCTTTGCCCAAAAGCATAGAGATGGGACTCTAAGTCTTTTTTTATGCTGGTTCGTTGCGTCTCTCAACTCTAGGGGTCCTGCTCCTCGGGGACAATTCAAGAAGAATGAAGAGAGAGATTAGGTTCATATAGATACATTCACATGGAATCGGGAACTAGTAGACCTATTCTCCAACAATAGGAAAGCCAGTATATTAATTGGGGATCGGTTATGCGTAACACTATCAAGTAAAAGTGTGAAGCACAACATATAGTCCAATATGGGGGAGAATATGTGAGGTTGCTCGATTGCGATAGATTCGAATCTATGTGCAAGAGTGAGATGATATCATTAACTAGCAAATGCACTAGTGGCTCAGGGTGCAGGGTAAGATTCTACAGAGGGACGGAGCCTTATATATAAGAAGGGTTCGCCAATGGAACTAGTTGTTCACCAATGGAAGTAGTTACAAGCAAGAGAGAGGGACTCTGCCTTATTCCAGGCCTGGGCCCTCTATAGTGATTGTGCACTCCTGTTCCCTAGCTAGGTTTGAAAGGAAAGAAGAACTGCAGCTCGATTTGAGATGAAATCTGGCAATAGCTCTAGGGTGCACCAGATAAGAGAGTTGGGATTGCGCTTTTACTAAAGACCTATTATTGTCAATTCCCAGTCTTAAGACGATTATCCCTGATTCACCGACATTAGCTTCCGAACAAGCTCATGCCATCTCGTGAGTAATAGAAATCGCAAGCACCAATTAATATACTGGCTTGCATCGGAATGCTAGTGCAATAAAATAAGACTTTATGAAGGCTGTGAGGCGACCAACGGGAGAAAGAATTCCTATTTCATTCATTTTCTTTGATAGTTACTGAACACCTTCAAAATCCGACGGCACACTGAAACAACTCAAGCGAAAGAAGCCCGCATACCCCCTCTTCTTAGTTGCCCCAGTATGGAAGGATAGAAATGATCAAAATAAGGAAGAAGGTATGAAATCACTAAAGGAAAGTATATTATAGTTGTCCCACGTATCCATATAAAAACTATAAGGGAGCGAAGTGACGTCTATTTCTTATATGTAGCCTTAAAATGAAAAAGAGTACCTGAAAAATTCTAGTTAGCCGCATGCCTGTTAGCTCTTTTACGCCAATTTTCTATTTCTTTTTTTTATTATAGTAGTACTTCTCGTTATTTTTTATATTACGGGTAGATAAAATGGCAATAGAAGAATCGAACTTAGAAAGCTCTTATACACAACAACAATTACATTGCCTATATAGGCTTCTAAACCAGAGCATAGAAGTGCTTGCTTTATTCCACTTGATGTAATAAAAGGCGCTGCGAGAAGGTCTGTAAAACGAGTAACGTCTTACCATATAACATAGGCGTATTGCCCCCGGTCTTGGAATCCGATCCCAATTGGTTGGAGAGAAAAAGAGGGCATCTAGGTGAAAGGGGTCAGCAGTTGTAGTTTGAGTCTTTTGGCAAGTCATTTTGTCTCTGTAATCTCAGTACCCCTTAGCCCAATTAATATACTAAAGGCCAGTAACTGCCATTCCTGCTATTCCCATTCCCGAGAGCAAGTGAAAGTCTTTCAAAAAGCAATCCAGAGCTATGTTTTGAGTGAAAGCTGAAAGCTGTTCTATTGAAAATTTCTTTTTTCAAGTATCAAGTAAATGAGCTCTCTGTCCCTCTTAGAAGAGCCACCTGGGCTTACTATTTACGTTACGCGGGAGAGACTTTGAAAATTCTCAAAAAAGTGAGTGAATCCAGCGGGCAAGAAGGAGAAAGGCGTAAAAAGGTCAAGCTCGTAAACCGGTGAGAGAGCAGGAAAAAGAAGAAAGCAGGCGCCAGTATATTCATTGGGGAGGTGGTTGGATAGCAGTCCTCCCCTAAGAGTTCTCCCGGGAAATCGCTTCCTCTAGGCATGCTCCCTTATCTGACGCGGGTTCCACGGATTCTAGGACAAGCCAGCGAGATAGAGACCGAGTTCGTTCGAGAGCCCTATGAATCTCATGCTAACACCAACTCCAACTGGTACCATAGAGAATAGGCCATAAACTGGAGAGTCTTGACCAATTCGAAAGATCATTCGATGTAGTTGAAATAACGGAATTCGGGGTTGTTTGGGCAAGTAACGGAAAATCAATCAAATTCATAACTGTCTCAATATAACCTTTTCCTTCCTTTTTCTTTTTTTTGTTGTATCATCTAGAATTGATTGTATTCAATTGGCAGAATCAAAATATGGTATATAATAAAGAACCTCTAAAGAACTTCTTTTTCTTATTTTTATGTGTGTTTTTTTTTTATTTTTTACTAGTAGGAAATAACATTAACAGCCTCTACTCGTGTCCGAGCTCGTCTGAGAGCTAGATTCGCCTCAATTGCTTGTCTCTTTCCCTGAGCTCCACTCAAGTTAGCTTCAGCTATTTCAAGAGCTTGTTGAGCCTCTTGCGGATCAATGTCAGTACTCATCTCCGCATCATTTCCTAAAATGGTGATCTCATTATTACTTATTCTAGCGAAACCCCCCATCAAGGCTACCGTTAACCATTGGTCGTTGAGACGTATTCTCAAAAGACCTATATCTACCGCTGTGGCAATAGGGGCGTGGTTTGGTAATACGCCAATTTGTCCACTATTAGTAGATAAAATGATTTCTTTCACTTCTGAATCCAAAATAATTCGATTAGGGGTCAGTACACAAAGATTTAAGGTCATTTCTTCAATTTGCTCTCCCCTTCTAAGTTCATAGCTTTCGCGGTAGCTTCGTCGATGTTACCTACCAAATAAAAGGCCTGCTCGGGAAGACTGTCTAATTCCCCAGAAAGGATCAATCGAAACCCCCTAATTGTTTCGGCGAGACCAACATATTTCCCTGGAGAACCAGTAAAGACTTCTGCCACGAAGAAGGGTTGTGATAAGAAGCGTTCAATTTTTCGTGCTCTTGCTACAGTTAAACGATCTTCTTCGGATAATTCGTCCAACCCCAGGATAGCTATAATGTCCTGAAGTTCTTTGTAACGTTGTAAAGTTTCCTTAACTCTTTGAGCAGTTTCATAATGTTCCTCGCCAACGATCCGAGGTTGTAACATAGTTGACGTTGAATCTAAAGGATCTACTGCTGGATAAATACCTTTGGCAGCTAATCCTCTTGATAGTACGGTAGTAGCATCTAAATGTGCAAATGTCGTGGCAGGAGCAGGGTCGGTCAAATCATCTGCAGGTACATAAACTGCTTGGATCGAAGTTATAGACCCTTCTTTGGTGGAAGTAATTCTTTCTTGTAAAGAACCCATTTCGGTACTAAGGGTAGGTTGATAACCTACTGCAGAAGGCATTCTCCCTAATAAGGCAGATACTTCTGATCCCGCTTGAACGAAACGAAAGATATTGTCGATGAATAAAAGCACATCTTGTTCATTAATATCCCGGAATATTCTGCCATGGTTAGTGCAGTCAAACCTACTCTCATACGAGCTCCTGGTGGTTCATTCATTTGACCATAGACTAGAGCTACTTTTGATTCTGCAATATTTTTTTCATTAATTACCCCAGATTCTTTCATTTCCATGTAGAGATCATTTCCTTCACGAGTACGTTCACCTACTCCACCAAATACGGATACGCCTCCATGAGCTTTGGCAATGTTGTTGATCAATTCCATGATAAGTACTGTTTTACCCACGCCGGCTCCCCCAAATAGTCCCATTTTTCCTCCACGGCGATAAATCCATTTCCAGTATATTAATTGCTAAAAGATCCACCACTTTCATCCCTGTTTCAAAGATTGAGAATTTCGTATCTAACTGTATAAAAGCAGGCGCAGATCTATGAATAGGCGATGTCGTACGAGTATCTACAGGACCTAAATTATCAACGGGCTCTCCAAGAACAAAATTCGTCCGAGAGTAGCCAGTATATTAATTGCGACTGGAACACTTAGAGCAGCTCCTGTATCAATCACTTCCATTCCTCTCGTCAGACCATCTGTAGCACTCATAGCTACAGCTCTAACTCGATTATTTCCTAATAATTGTTGTACCTCACAAGTCACATTAATTTGCTGACCGTAATTATATCCTTCTCGACCTTTAACTACCAAAGCGTTATAAATATTAGGCCCCGGGGGAAAACAACATCCAGTACTGGGCCAATAATTTGATCTTCGATCCCTAGCCCCCTTTCGTCACTACTGTCGATTCCAAAGTAACCGGTAGGTTACCTTTTTCACTATACAAAAGTAGCTAGCTGTACAACAGAATGCCGTTCGCCGTACTCTTTTTCTTTCTTTGAGTAGTAAAAGAAACGCCAACCCTCTGCTCGCGACGACTCAAATGGGGCTCCGCGCTCTATCTGCTATCAAGTGAGTTGGCGCACTTCAGTTGACAAAAGCGAACAACATAGCGTAGCGCCCGCGGAGAACTTTTGTTCGCCTTCTATCTAAAAGGCCAAATGGATTAACGCCTGAACAGCCGGTTACTAAAAAAAGAATAAGACGTAGTGAAAAAGTACCAAAACAACTGAAGCCTACATCCCACTACGTAAGGGTTCCCTGTTCCTATGAGCCTTGAGTAAGAGGGCGCCTCCCGTTGGTCGCCTGGCCTTGACTTGAGTCAATAGGTAGGGTCAACTACACCAAAGTGGAAGGGCCACTATCTAAGCTATTAGTGGGCTTGTTTGTTCTATTGAAATACTGAATCGAGTGAAGCCGTCTTGCGTAACAAGACAAGACTATAGGTCGCCAACGCCTAGAAGTACAAGTAGTCGCCCTACCGGTCACTCTCAAACTCACTACTTGGGTGACGAAAGTCACTTAGCTTCTTTAGTATGGCTTGCACCCCAGTATATTAATTGGGGCTTGCCCCAGTATATTAATTGCGGCCTCCCCGGGATTTCGAAGAAGCAGATAGAGCAAAGGCCTCCTCTTTCTGTCCGCTCTGGAATTTCATGTAGAGTAAGAAATGTATTCAGTAATTGGGGCTTATAGTTTAATTGGTTGAAACGTACCGCTCATAACGGTGATATTGTAGGTTCGAGCCCTACTAAGCCCATCTGACCTGCTTCATCAATGACTCCGGTAGTCACCTGAACCACTCTCTCTTCTGAATGCGAAAGAAGATTCGATCCCCTCTGATCCAGGGCCAGGGCGCGCGACTCTTGTGAGAAGGACGGTGATGAATTGTGTTCTCAGTGCAAAAGGAGGCGACCTCTTCATGAGGTCCACCCAGTATAAACATAGGCGACCCAGTATCAACATTAGAGGTCCAGTACACTTCGCCAAACTATTCTTAGCCCCAAGTCCAAACTATTAATTTCATCAGAACCTGAAGATAAGAAATCGGTATCAATTCGTTCAGCTGCATAATTCAAGGACATGCGGACTACCTGGTAAAGCCAACACATAGACATAGAGCTTCCCGGTGGAACCATGGGTGTAGGGAGTTTCCCTGGGAGCAATACTAGAGAGGAATCCATTATCCCAGTTGCCAAGTGCTTAGTCATGCTTCTCAAGTGCCACTTCCGATTGAAGACCGGGGGGATTCAAATTCAGTACCCCACTCGAGTACCGACGAGGCCAGCTAACGATTCCCAAGCAGACGGTTCTTGCTAGGTCGACTAATGAAAATTCCGAAGAGGGAGTGGCTCGAAGAGGGAAGGAGCTAAGTAGCTTATAGTTGTCGCCTCACAAACTCCCCAAGCTTGATAAGCAGCTTTAGGCCGTTGGTAGGCTGCCTGATTAAACACCTTAGATAGCAACATCATACTTAGCAAGCAAAGAAAGAACTCTTCTTTCCGGTCTCTTCTCTTATACGTCTAAGAGTTCCTGCTACGCATAGGCAGTATATTAATTGTGCCAGTCTTTCCGGTTAGAAGTCTCGCTACGCACCTATGGTTCTCCGATACAGCATCAGTCTAGGGAACCTGGGGCGAGCGAAGTGGGGAGACTACCAACGGGGGACCTGGTATATGAATAGGTGGTTGGGTACGAACTCTGTTTTTAGGTGAGTGACCTGGCCGGTCCGGTTGCTTAGCCGGAGTTAGGTATACAGGCTTTCTGTTGGATTTCTTCCTTGCTAATTATGCTTTACTTTCAGGCCGTATGAGGTAAAATACTGATCTTCCTCTTCCCTTATTTACTGATTGGGACATCAACTTCTCTTTAGCTTATTAATTCGGCGTCGGGGAGTCGGTTGCAGGGCCGGAGTCTTGGGAAGTAGGTTGCTTAGCCGGAGTCTGTAAGTAGGTTGCCGGGTCCGCCCCTCTTAGCTATGAGTTCCTTCGCCCTGTAAGTAATCAAGATCTTCTTCCTGACGTCGACTTATGATTCCTGCTTGATCTGCGGAGTTGTAGCTTGCTGGAGCCCTTGTTAAGAGTGAATCCCGTCTAGCTTCCTAAAATGGTTGTTGATCGTTCCCTTGTAGCTGGGTTGCCTGTCCCTGGCGTAGTTCTTGCTTGTTGTGAGGTGCGCCAGTATATTAATTGGGAGCGATTGATAATAGATTTAGCTGCTCCTTAGGCTTAGGTTAGATAAGGATACTCCCCGGTGCGTTCTTCTTCCCCAGAGTGAGAGTGAACTTCCCTACCCGGAGGCCAGGGATGCAAGCCCCATTTCTGTCAATTGAACAATACCTACCTGTGGAAAGAGACTCTCCCCTCCGTTAGTAGCTTAAAGATTGGACAGAGAGTTTCTGTGTTGCTCCGGTGATGGGACAGAGAGTGCACAGGACTGAAGGGTTACCGGCGTCGGTGAGTAGGTTGCTGGGCCCCCCCATGAATTCGGGTATAAAGGCTTTCTGTTGCTCTATTGCAAGCAGACAGGTGCGTAGCGAATAAATCTCTTCCCTGGGTTTGTTAGGAATCAGACAGAATGGGAAGCTGGAGGCGGGTGCTTAGGCGGACTTTTCTTTGTGTGAGGAGCAAGAAAAGTGATTTATACAAGGGCATGAGGCGAGCGTAAGTGAGCAATTAATCCTCGCCAGTATATTAATTGGAACTCCCAGTATAAACAGACCTTTACTATATTAATTGGGTCCACTTTCGCTTTAGTATATTAATTGTCCGCTAATATACCAAGTCTCCAAACTATTATAAGTCTCCTCGGGCTTGGTTCGAGATATGAAGTTTGGTTATGACGAAGATAGATGGGTTTCCAGAGAAGGAATGCTGATCATTCCGTGTTCATAAAAAGGTGCGCAGCGAGGAAACTACTGTTCTCCTAGTGTACTCAGTTTATTTCTCTAAATTCACAAGTGAAATTCTTATATTAGTCAGAAAGGCAGCTAGTAAGCAAGTCGAGTAAGACAGCTATTATTAAGTCGAGCGAGCTTTCGCTAATACTAATCAAAGACGAAAAGCTAAGGCGCATAGAGATGATAGGCGCTTATCTATCGTGGAGCTCGGTAGTCTTCCTTAAAACCGCTACCGATTCTTGAACAGAAAGCGGTATGCTTGCGAAGACCTTTTCTGGTCTATCCGTGTTAATGAAATCCATCCCGTGAAACAAAGGATAGTTCATTCTTGGGGTGAATAAATAGAGACTACTGCCCTTATCTTTTCATGTGAGAGAAGTTCCTTCGGGATCAACCTCAATGAATTATGGCGTAACGGGCTTGGTATAGATCCGTAGCCCGCTCTGGGTCTTTAACCGAAACTGGGACTAGGCATGGAAAAGCTCGATCAACGTCCTCCTCTCCCGAGGTTATAAATGTGGAGGGACCTTTCCCGTCACCTGTTAGCCCGCAATTAATATACTGGCTGGCGCGTGTTAGCGACATAAAGTGCGAAGAGTATGTTCCAAGGGACATTTTCTAACGTCCGGTTATGCTTCTTTTTTCTCCTCTCCTAGCTGCCAGAACTCCTATCCTATTGGAATCACATCAATAACCTTAAGAGCTTTCAGTAAATTAAGGGAGTCTTTTAGCAGTCCTAGTTGATGCAATAAGAGAAAAGAACCTAGGAAGGAGCAAGTAAGATTTTTATCCCCAACGACACCAGTATAAACATTGGCAGCGGAGCGGGGCATTTTCGGGGAGTAGCCCGCTAGAAACTTCCATACATTAAGATTTTAGATTAAGGGAGCCATCGAAAGGTGACTAAAACACCAGAAACGGGGACTACCCGAGCTAATGATAGAGGCAAGAACACTTTCCGGCCAGGTCCCATTAATTGATCATAACGATATCGTGGAAATGCTGCACGGACCCATATATATAGAAAGAGAAAAAGAATCACCTTGATACTAAACCAGATCGAGCCCGGGATCTTCTTGGAAATGGGAAGATCTAGGATAGGTGGCCAACCTCCTGGAGAGAGCGATGTGCATGGACCGGGTGAGTAGGGATGCAGCTCCGTGGACCGCTCGTCGGGCCTGATAGGTGGTGGTATCACACCCTTCTCAAAGGAACCGTACGTGAGACTCTCGCGTCATACGGCTCCGTCCCGGAATCTGGACCTCCCCTTTCCTTTGACCAACAGGTCCTCGAACCCAATCATTCATTGATTGATGAAAGGTAGCTTTAGCCATTGATTGAAGCGGTAGAAGCTAGTCGTATTATATTGGGGCCAGTATATTAATTTGCGAAGCGATCTTCCGGGACGGGAAGGAGGCGAGCGAAGTGAGGGCGCGTAAGCAACCGAAAAATGAATGAAGGAAACGCAAACAATTAATCCTCCCTTTAGTATATTACCTCCGCATTAGAAAGACCTCTAGTGAGCTTCAGGCCAGTATATTAATTAGGGCCGGTTTACAAAATCGCCAGTATATTAATTCCAGTATACTTCGCAAGACTAGGACTACAATACAAGTTATGAGCGATAGCGAAGCCAAGCCCCCCTTTTTCGAAAGCCCCACAACTAGCTATCTTATAGCAGACAAATAACGCAAGCCTACTCAACTAATCTCATGTAAATGTTCGCAACTAAACTAATAGAAAAAACGACTTGACTTATGAAACATGTATTTGAGTGCCATGTATTTGATGGCGTTGTTCGGATCTTGACCGGGTCCGAGCTTCCCAAGCTCTATGCTGTTTGGGAACTCTGCAAGGGTCTTACCACCTTCTTTATTTACTAGATTTGAGTCTTTTGGGTACTTTGGGATTATATTCCGCGCCGAAGATTTATGCTTGTGGGATAGGGTGAATATAGCAGACCAGCGGATCTGGTGGTCGACAATCGTTCGAACTTGGTAAAGGTTGTCGCGGCACCTGTAGTAGGACAGAGGACTTATAGCGATGCCCGCGGACCGATTTACTATGTCTCCGTCGCTGACGTTCGTCAAAGAGGCCACGTGGATTGGCCTGGGTCTTCTTCGGCTAATGAGACCTCGATCCCGAAGCCTTCGGAGTATCTTTTTGATAGGCGCCTCTATCTGTATGGGAAATTCGCTGCTAAAAGATCCCGCCCAGTGTCCCCCTCTTTCCCCCGCCGCCTTCCGACTCGCGGGAGTATCCAATGAAAACTTCCGGATACTCATGCCCGATCGTGAGACTGCCTGTTGAACGTCCGATGGCACGTTGCTCCGACCTGAGCTATGCAACAACGAGATCTCCCTTGATCCTTGCCGGATGTGATTGACGGTCCCCCATAATACGCTAACTTGGGGACTTCTTACTCCGGCTGTTCCAAGAGTCTCTGCTAGTCGAACCGCGTCCAGTAGACGACCTCTTCCGCTCATCCCCTTCGTCAGCAGTTTGATCGGGATACTATGACCTAGGTCCCGAAACTTGGAATGGATGGCGGAGCGTAGGTGGCAAGCAGTTATATGGATACGGTGCTTTACCCGTAGACGCTTCTCCAGCTCTCGCAAGAATTGTATGGGAGTCGTCCCCCTTATATTAATTGGGACTTCCCGAATGACCGTACCGGGGAATTCTACCGTACTCCGTGCAGCTATGGTTGTTGATCCTGCGGAGCCTACCAAAAGGTTCAGGCCGGATTGTAGGAAGTGAGTGATACGTTTTTGTATTTCTATGAGAAGCTCTACGGCACCCACGATTCCTAGTAGTAAGTCGTCGGCATATCGCGCGTAACAAATCCTTATTAATATTAATAAGTCATGGGTTTTTAAGGGGGCCAGGGCCAGGCGTCTCTCTGACCTGATAACTAGTATCACCTCCCCGCCCAGCTCTATCAGCAGGCCCCTTCTTTTGCAATACTTAATAAGGTCTCCTCTCATGGCCAAATTCTTATGAAAGCCTTCTCCACCATAGAATTCGGCCTTCGGGGCGGCGGCTTCTATGAGGAAGGCGGCGCAAAGGAGGCTCGAGGGCTTGTTAAGGAAGGCGGCAAGGGCCGGGGGGAAAACGAAAGGCTTTTTCTGGTCCCCCCTTCGCCGGGGGGTGCTTGTGGGGGGGGTGTGCCACGACGAAACAAGGGAATGAAAGGTCGCTTTGCGTTGGATGCTCTTTACCCTCCCCACAATGATGGCTCTGTTGTCTTGGGGAGCGTTGAAGCTTGCTTCTTCTCCAGAGTTTTCTTGGTCATCAATACGACGACCTGTCCAACATAGAACTGATCTGATTCTCAGAACAAGAGGAATTTCGTGCTTCTGTCGGATCCTACCTATCTCCTGATCGAGCTTGTGTAGGTAGATGTTGCCTGGTAGGGCCGATAGTAGTACACTGTGTGGGACGGAGTAAGGGCCCCTCTCACCTCCTACGAGTCGTCCGGCAGAAAACAGTTTCTGAGTGGAGTAAAAGAACTTGGGATCATCGATCTCTTCCTTAAAGATTGAGATGAATCGATGTCGGTCGATGGTGTGAAAACACTTCCTGATGTCGAATTCCAAAAACCAGCGAGAGGCTCCCCACTCTTCTTTGATCCGTCTTAGGGCCGAGTGGAAGCCTCGACCCGAGCGGAAGTGCGATGTGTCTGGAAACTCGGGATCGTAAATGGATTCGGGTACCATTCTGATCGCCTCTTTCATGATCTTTTCTATGGGTAGAACTACAGTGAGCGGTCTAAACTTCGACCCTTCTTTCTTCATTTTGGGGAGCAAAGCCTGTTTTTTGCTCCCTCTATTGATAGATCAGGGGCGACGTCAAGGAGCGTGGTAGACTGCAAGCAAACCATGGAGCCTCCTGCTCACTACGCCAATTAATATACTAGCGAGGTGTGGACCCAATTAATATACGTCAGGTCTCCTCACTTCGATCGCTCCCGCAATTAATATACTGGCCTAGAGGTCGCCTATGGTCGCCCAATTAATATACTGGGCGCCGCAGCCACTATTTTGACTCCTTTTATGCAATTATGAACGAATAGTTTGGATTACCCTTTTTTTGAAATCTCTTTCACTTTCTCGATTCCAATGCAACTTCTCTTTTTTGAGTTGACGTAACAAACTACGCGAGCCTCCCGATGAAGCCAACAGAAATCCTATCCGAATACTAAAAAGAAAGGGCAGTTTCATTATTGTGGTATACCAGCCGCCAGTTCTGGAACTTCCAGTTCCAATCGGAGCATATAGATCCGTAAATAGATTTGTATGTATAGCCACTTCAGTCGTGCTCGTCGTTTCTCGAATGGAAAAAAAGAATCTTTTTTCTGGGAACATGGTAAACCAGAAATTCTGATGTTCGTGATTCTTCATCCCTAGAAATAATTGCAGAAAATGCTCCAGTTTTCCATTCTCATATGAGGCAGGAAGGTTTATTGGCAACAGGTCGGCACGAAGTGATTCATCATGCTCAAACATGAACCGATCGCTCGTTGGGGACGGTTTATAAATCATCAAATTACCACAAATGGAATGAGAAGTGGGTCCATGTAAATGATCGAGACCTCGCAAACAACAACGCTCCTTACCCATATGGAGTTCGGGACCCAAAGGCAATCGTTGAGTGAACTGTATCTTATTCGTATTAGTTGACCTAAGCCGCACCATTATTGCTGGGGCTCGGCCTCCGAACCGTACGTGGGACGAGTTTCTGCCTCATACAGCTCGGGCCGAAGACCGGGGGAAGTTGAGGTGCCTAGTATACCAAGTCCAGTATAAACATTGGGGAGACCCGGCTGCTGCCGGCCGGGACGGACAGGAAACGGGGCGGGGATAAGCTTGTGAAGAAGCAAGCTTATTCCCCCACCCCCAAAAAACCGACCCCCTTCGGGCGCAAAAGGTCGAAAATGTTTATACTGGTAATTAAGATACCTCCCCAATTAATATACTAAAGGCAATTAATATACTAGCGAGGTGTGGACCCAATTAATATACGTCAGGGGATTAATTCCTCACTTACGCTCGCCAAATTAATATACTGAGGTCGCCTAGTCCATTCCGGTCCGGGATAGGCGGCTAATACTAATCTCATAAGTGCAGTAGTCGTCGGAAGACATTTCCAATCGGCTCGGACACCAGATCGCTCGTGCCCGCCCAAACTACGATCATGCTCGCCCTAAATGGAATGGCTCTCTTAGTTACGCTGCGCCCCGACCCGAGTCCCCACGTCCGCTTTTATCCGCCCGCAACCCTCTTTGCCAACACAACTTTAGGGCCGTCCCCTTCATTCTATGCTGACCCCGGCCGGGGCTGGCTTTTTGGGAAGCCCGTTCCCACCGCGCTCACGGCCCGGCTGGCCTGCCAGCGGTAGTGGGAATTCTCCCGTTCCCTGGAAAATGGAAAAAAAAGGGGTTGGATGCGGGATCTACTCCACGAGGAGCGGTACGGACGTAGATGATATCATCACGACCTCTCTTTGCGTACCACTAGGGATGCTTAACGCCACTTCGCCAACTGGCATTACCCGCGCTTTCGTCTCTCTCAGTGTGGTCAGCACTGGGTGTTTCCGAGCAGCGAGGCTTACACCCATTCGCATTAGTTCATCCAAAGTGCCTTACCCTTATGCACTCATTTTTGAATAAGCCATCTATCTTCCTATCAAGGTTAAGGAGTAAACTGAGCATCTCAGCGGCGGGATTGAATACCCGGATCGAATCAGAGTTCACGCCGCCCGCCCTGAACAAATAGGAGGCGTGGGCCACAGGTCGCACATAAGCCACCGGGTCGCACGACAGAAGAACACCCAACATAAAGATGCACACTCCTCCATGTGAAATAGGAAGATTCATCTTCACTTTTTTGTAGTAGTCGTGACCAACAGCCATCAGCAGTCGGCTCGTTGGTAAGGCGAGAGCTTCAAGCCCGATTTCTGGCGGCGCACCCCCCAAACAAGCACCACTCGACGAAGGGGGGGCGGGGAAAGCTACAGGCCCAAAACCTTCGACCCTTCTTTCTATATGGGGGTGCCCGGGGCACCTCATCTTGTCATTTCGTCGTTGCTCATTCCCCCGAAGTGTTTGGCCTTTCCTTCTCCGCGCCCGCTCACGCTTCAATGACCTATCACGGGGTAAAGAGAAGAGAGTACGAAAGAATTGTAAACAGAGCAGACCGCAGAAAGATTCGAAATATGACAAGTCCCCCATGGATTCAAGAAGAAGGAAATGAAGAGCGGGAACGAAACGAAATAAAGCATTTCTAGCGGATGAGCTTCTACCAATTATATTATTTAATAATAGGGGGGGGCGGCTTGCTCTGACCAACACTCCACTTTTTGCTCTGTCCATGGAGCGTATAAATTTCCTGGAATGTAGATAGACCAAAAAAGGGAATTCAGGGATAGGAATAGGAATTATAGTACCATTGGAAGAAGGGGCACCAGTGGGAACATCTCTACTGACGAACCATTTCAATAGTACGGGTGCTGCCGTGCCACGAGGCACGACCATGGAAGTAATGAAAAAGAAGAAGTTCTGTAGTTGGACCATCTGCTCTATCCGTTCGATTTTAGCTTCTCCAGAGAAGATGAGACGCTAAAAAGAAATGAAAGTGTTCGCAACGCATACCGAAAAACGCAAACTACCCATGTAGCCGACCATTAATGACTAGTTCGAACACCAGGAGCAGGGTTGAAACCAAGAAACATTTCGCTACGCACCTGATGTTTCCGAACGATTGAAACCTATAAACATTTCGGGTCTCTTCCTTTAGGTTTCTTCTGAATCTTGCAGTCTTCTGGTAGAATAATGGGCGCTACGCACCTTCTTCTCTTTTACTGATTCGCAAGCACCTCTCTCTCTGGTAGGTCGCTAGACTCATGTTCTAGGGCACGTTGAGGTCAACGAGCAGCTATGTGACCCCTATTATGCCCTGTATATTAATTGGATGACACTGAATGGAAGAACCATTAGAACGGGATAGAGGAACCACTAGGACGAGGTGCGTAGCGAAATGGACTCTCTATTCCTGGCAGTGCTATCTTTAGAGGCTGACTGAGAGACGGATCTAGACTGAGATGGGACCAATATTGACTACCTTGACAATTCTATTCGAAGAAGTAAGAGCAAAAGTAAGAACCAGAAAATTCTCTTCCACTCCTCTAGAGGTTGAGGAAGTGATGGAGACGACGATACTCGTGCAATCTAAGTCGCAATGAAGGACTATCGTCAATGCGGTTGGAGCCGCTAGATCCCACAGCAAGTATTCTCAGTCCTCCCCGTCCCAGATGGTCAATTCTTGCTTGCCCTATGGACGAGAGATAGCTACTAGTATATGAGGACGCAAAGCAGAGGATGATGGCCACCAACAGTTCAGTAAACCACTACGCATATGTGGAAGAATCGGATCAAAGAAAGTAGCTGCAGATTCGGATGCATATGTGATACGCAAACGAATAGTTGACGATAACGAGGGTTCTATGAAAATAGCACTGGTCAACACGAAAGCAACAAGGTCTGTATAGTAGCATAGGGAAAGATACGAGGTGCGCCCCGCCAATATCCGCAGATCCAGAGAAGGTACAGCTGCATGTACGGATAGACTGACTAAAGAGCGGTTGGTCCAAAATATTAATTGGCCAGTATATTAATTGCGACTAAAAGGAGCGGGTTTACGAACAAGGAATTGGGCGGAGATAGACGTTGTACAGCTGAGACCGATAGATAGTTAGCTATGATCTAAGATTTTAGGCTAGAGAAGCTATAGATATCTATGTGCCCGTTGGACATCTAATCGAACGATGAGTGATGGCCCTTCCTGTTTTTCTATTGGTATCGAGGCGACCATAGGTGCGTAGCGAACAACCGCAAGAGATGTCTCTTTATAATTACAAGCGTACGTCTTGAAGCCATAAGAAGACACAAGGGAATACCAGTAACTCAACCAAGCTCTGGCAATGAATCATTCGATCGACCACCTCCCTTTAGACTAATAAAATAAAAGGACGTTGGAATGAGCAAACGAACGAGTAGCTATTCTCTCTCGCGGTATGGATTATTCGTTTTTGATCAGGTATCAGAAGAACAGAAATATGAGGGAAAGCTAGAGCAGGGGCGCAAGCGATTTATATTGATGAGAGGAGCCAGTATATTTAGGGGAACAAAGTATGAGAATAACTAAGATTAGTAACATAAGGAAGTTCACTACCCGCATAGTCCAGATACCCTACCTTATTGGCTTAGCGACCTTCCTCCCGCTACGCACCTGCCAATTAATATACTGGCGAGTCAGGGGCATTGTATCCTAGCATTGGTCTAAGTATACTGGACAGGTCTCCTTTCTCTATGAAAGGTGTGGCGAGTCAAGGTGTAAACAGACTCCTACAGAGAGAGATGTTACGTGCCAGGTAGTGGATATAACCTACCATGGGGACACATGCTTCACACCCAACCAATCTTGATTTGAGTTGGTATCTCAGTCATTGATGCTTCAACGTCCACTCCGTCGTGCTCTCATAGATCCACTCCTTTCAGTCGTGCTATAGATCCACTCGCGTTATCTTGTCTTTGAGTTGAGTAAAGAATACTAAACTGGGGAGATTGAAGCTCCTAGTTCTCATTTCTTATGGAAACCTGACATGCCACAATTCACTGATTGAATTCTTCTGTTCGGAAAGTGGGGAATAATCATTCGGGTTTCAAAAAAGGAGTACGCTTGCGAAATAATACTAAGGAAAGTTACTGGAAAGTTACTGTTTTGCTGATTTGACACGAAATATGTATGCAGCTTTGGTGAATTGTACTATCTGATCGTGCTTGGAACATTTTTATTACATCAATTTCTTCTCACGGATCAGGATCTTATATTTCATGCCAGAATAACTGGGAAACGCCCTGAACTTAATATAATAAAAAAAAGAAATGAAAGCAACGGTTTCTCAATAAAAAAAAAAAAGCAGAACCTTAACACTCTGAATAAATACCTGTGACGGCCTTAGGTGTCGATTCTGGTTGGATTCCCAATTAATATACTGGGGTTCTGGAAGCACCTCAGATTCTATCGAATCTTCGGGTCCGCTCCGAGTCTAAAAGACTTTCCGCGTATCTATTTCTATCCTTTTTGAGTGGGCTGATGAGGCCTGCTGGGATATAAGATAGCTAGATACTAACTCTAATATGTTACTTCTAGCGCGATATACATGGCATCTGGATAAAGGCGTTGGACAACCCGTTATCTCGCTGACTTCCGCTGGCTGAACTATGGATTTCTTTTTTTTTAAGTGAATGTTGAGAAATGTTGAGTATTGATATTGCATTTCACCTCATTTCACTTCATCTAAGACCTCCCTATTCCTAAGTTTCCTACGCATAGTCATATCTTTCCCCCTCTCCTCTATGCGCTATGGAATGCTGGGTTACGTCCTCCTGCCCTAAGTCGATCCTAAAAAAGTCTCTTCGATCTGGATTCAGAGGCTCCATCTAAGTAGAGAGAAAGAAGAAATGAATCGAAAGGTTTCTTCTCCATCCAGTAGAATCGATAAGTTGTAAACACGTAAAGAGTGGTGATTTCCATTCTTCTCTTCTCCTGACTGGAATGAGAACTTCATCTATCGTGACCGAACAAGTGTTTCAATAATACCTTTCATCGTCAATGCATCTCTCCTTAGGAGGCGAGCCAAGAAAGCTTGTTCCATTTTATAGGAGATCTACCGGCGGCTAGTAATCTGGAGGGCACGAGGATAGGGGCCAAGAGAAATGAGGTTCAGAACGAGCGTAGAATTAAATAACCTCTTAAAGTCAAGGTTTCAAGGAATTTATTTACAAAGGGGCAGTAATTATATCCTTCGGCCCTCTTATTCCCACCCTTTACGGAGAAGAAGATCAGACGAAGACGAAGCTGCAATTATAGTATTTATATAATCGTCTTCGCCCCTTGAGAAAACGAACTCTCCCCTCCCGCGAATCGCTTTGCTTCTTCAATGAATGTGCTTGCTCTTCTGTCTGATGGAGTTTTTATGCCCAGTTGTCTAAAGCTAAAACAAGAGTTTGCCAGGCATGGGAGGCCCTCGTACAAAGCCTTTTCTTTCCCGCATGGAAAAGGAAATATCAATCAAAATAAGTAGAAGAGTAGCTCGCACAATGGGTAGGGGTGAAGTACGCAATTGATTTCGTTCTTTTTAAGAAATGTATTCCCTTCTAAGGGAGGTGCGGTGCCTGCTATTATCTATTAGTATTAGTAAGTACCGGTCATAATGATCGGTCTTTCTCCTTTCCCAGGAGTGAAGGAATTCGTTTATTCCAATAGTGAAGGAGTTCGTCTCTATGCCTATAATTTCATTAGTAAGAAAATTTGTTCAATGGCTGTCATGTTTGGAAGTTCAGTACTAGAGGTGTCTTCCAATATGATTTTAGACTTTATTTTCTAGTTTGATCTCCCCCTTCCCTTTCTCGCCACAAGGAGCTCTTCTATAAATAACAAATGGGGAGTATTTACTTGCTTACGTGTTTTCATTGGCAATCAAAGTGATGCGTAAGGTCGGGGCTTCGGGAGGGACTCATGGTTTAGATAAGCTTCAATACTGTGTGTGTTAGAAATTTCTTCCCCCCTTCAAGAGCTCCGCTAGTTAACATAGGGGACTAGCCTGTCGTATAGAAGAGATAGAGTCTATCCCTAATTGATTGAGTATGAAACACTTATAATTAGCAAGCGAAAATCTTTCTTTAATGAAAGAATTGTCGCAATCACTATCTGATATTTGAATTGAATGAAGGTACAAAAGAAATAGGTACTTGAGCTGGAACTCTCGCATCAGCTGGATCAGCTTACGCTATTGAAAAGGCTAATTTCGAGTTGAAAAGGAAAGCTAGCGAAGCTAAAACAAAGATGACAAGCAAATCCCCACAATTTTATATTTCTTTATATATATATATTACATCTTGATTAAAAAAAAAAAGGATTCATTGAGATGAGTTAAGTGGGGAGCCTGGACCCCCTTTACTAGTAAGGGGAGCTTTATTCATCTGGTCCCCTAGCTGTATATTTGGTCTTGAAGAGCCTTTTAGCCGACCAGCCACTCCGGTTTACACTAGGCGACAACCAACAAGGCGACCGTTAGGTGCCCAGTATATTAATTAGGAGCGCCAGTATATTAATTCCAGTATACAGGGGTGCGTAGCGGATTACAATAAAGCTAGTAAGGCAAGGCATATGTATGCAGGGGCGGGAATGACTAGTCTTAGCTTTTGGATAGTTGTTTGCCATATATTTTCTTTCTATCGGATGCGGCAAGGCTTGCTTATTTTGATCGTTGGACACATCCTCTAATCGGTCCTGGAGCGTAAAGTGCTTCTGGATGTGAATAAGATTAAGAAAAGGAGTGTCAGTTCAATGGAAGGCTTTTCATATACCTCCCCAATGTTTATACTGGCGCCTAGGAAACTTCCTCATCGCCAGGTGCGAAGCGTAGGAAGTCTTGAGGTAAAGGAAGAAGACTTCTCTCTTTAGGCTTTAGGTAATATACTTTCTAGAGGAAGTTTCTTTTTTTTCTATAGATAAGGCAGAGCCTTACTGATGCTCTCTTCGCCTGTCAAGGGCTGGTTCTTTCATATCCGAAAGAGGTTGATCCTAAAAAGTAAAAAGAGACCGAGGCGACCCCAATTAATATACTGGTTCGATAGGACCTGGGCAATATACTGGACTACTCTAACTCTATAGTTCTTCTTTCCCGTGCTATCAAGATCAGGAGAGAGGCTTTGCGCAAGAAAGAATATATTATCACTCTTAAGTCAGAACTAGAGGCAATGAATATTGGAAGGAGTAATGCGCTTTCGCTGCGCACCTGGAATTAATTGAACTGTAAGAGAACCAATCGACTTTCTCCATCCTCACAATAATAAAGTCTTTGAATAGTCTTTGTATGCCTTTCCAAAGCCAGTTAAGAGATCAGACTTCGTGGACAATAGGCCTCGGTAGTAGCGGCAAGGGAGGAGTTAATACCCGCTTAGCCCCTTTTTATGGCTTACCTTCGTACCCAAGAAAGCCAGCCAAGTCCAGCTTTTTTGTGAAAGTCTTGGCTTGCTCTTTTTCCATGTCTGTTGATGGAGGATTATTTCCGATATAAAAAAAATGCAGAAGACAATAGAGATTCCTAACAGTTAGAATCCGATTTGCAGACATGAAACTTAAAGAAGGGATGACTCCTAGAAGGGCCGGTTAGCTTGTGCACGTGAATCCGATCTGGGATCTGGGCTACTAGGCTAGGAAGGTAGGTTGTTGGGACGAAGAAGAACAGGTTTCACGAATGAATGCCCTGTTGGAAGTTAGGGGAACCCCTTGTTAGGACAAATAAGCTGCTTCCCTTGGTTTGCTAGATCTTAGATGGGCAGAATGCCCCATTGGCGTTTATTATTACTATTGGGACCTAGAAACAATACAATCTTTACGCTTCGCACCTAAGCTTGAATGTGGCGAAAAGCAAGGCGGGCAAAGCGATTGATTTAGTTGAGACCGATAGATAGAGTACAGAGTACGGGGCAGGACCAATATTAAGAGAGGGGACCAACGGGACGGACATATTTATTTACAGGAATCGCTAGACATGGGAAATCGATTGAAAATGTCAAGGTCAGATACGAAAAACAAGGAGAGATTGATCATGTTTGTAACGAGGATTCAGTTAGATCACTCTAAAGAAAAATCCCAGTATATTAATTGGGAGGAGCCGACTCATATACCATGAAACCCAAAACTCACTACCGGCCGACGATTTATTTACAGGGGGGCTATTTCTTCCTATTGTAACATATGGCACTAGCGCAGCAGTGGACCTGTCTTTCTTGCTAAGCTTGTTGCATGATTCTCCAATTGGCCCGGGAGCGATGAACAACTTAAATAGAATCGTTAGAAATTTCCATGAGATTTTACACATCTGGTTCGTCTTGTAGTGCATTTTTTATATAACGCCAACCTACAGTCCGAATAAGTGTAGGCGGGTGTCCGGGAGTCTCCCTTTTCGGGTTGAGGTGGGTACACGTGTTAACAATGAGTACGGAAGCGAAAATAAGTGCAATTAATATACTGGTCGAGTACGTAAGCTAATACCTATTCCGGACGGGTCTCTTCTTGACCTTTTCAAAGTACGGGATAGCGCAGCTAAGACAACAATCTGAGTTTGCTGCCCTATAGATGACAACTCCTTAACTGTTCCCACATGTCTGGTGCTTCCAAGCCTTCTATCTGAGCCTTTCGACATTCCTGGAGGGATATAAACCTTTCTCTTGCTATCGTAGCCTTAGTTGGAGAGTCAACCTAGAGCTTCCTCTCTCTTCCTTCGGGAAGGCGCGGTAGCCGGAGATCAAATCAATCCCCCATTGGTTGCTGCATCTTGGAAGTAGTGTGGCCCCAGCACTAAAGACCTTTCTCTTATATAAGATAGATAGTCAGGTAGCCCCCGTCTTTCTTATGGAAGGAGGAAAACTGACCTGAGCAGGAAGAGCAACTATTGTATTAGCTGGAGCTCTTGGATGCGTTCTCTTCTTTGATGAAATCCGTCCAGTCCTTCGCTTGGATACTCTATTTTAGGCTTTGCTCTAACGGAATTGCCTGCCCTCCCCAATGTTTATACTAGCGCCTTCTTTCTCTCATTAGTCTTTTAAACTAAAGAAGAGCAAGTCAATCCTGATCTTCTTTTCCCTATAAAGTAGAGGCCTTCCACGATTGGTTGGAGAGTTTACACTTTCTTGCTGCTCTCCTGATATCGAGAGTTGACTTTCGAGAGGTAAAAGGAAGGTATTATTATTCCATGCGTTAGCCCTTCTTCACTAAAACTTACGTTCTTAGTAGCCATGAGAGACCTAAGGAGGCGACCAACGGGAGGCATCAATTAGGGTATTTGAGTCCCTGTTAGCTCTATGACAAGTAGTAAGATTCTCGCTACGCACCTTTCATCATAGGTAAGGCAAAGCGCTTTCTTTTAAAGAAGCATCTGGTTCTCCTCGTTTTTATTCAATGTTGATATGACTCATCCAAGATCTTGCACAGGGCTCTTGCTTGCAACCAAAGTGGAATTTTTTTGGTTAACGAGACTTGGAAGATTTCTTGCTAGCTTCGCAAGCACCTTCTTTTTTACCCGGATTGAGAAGTGAGGTGAGCCAGGAGAGGAGACAGGGGAATAATCCAATCTGCTCCTTCCTCACTAGGAGCAACATTGACATGAATTGGAGAGGGGTTGGCAAACAAGTTGCCACTAAGAGCAAGTGTAACTGAATGTAAGAGCTCTTCATTTTTCTAACATCCCTGGTCCCTTGAGGGAATGTCTACATCAAGCGAAGGTGCGTAGCGAAAGAGAACCTTACGGCTCTATGCCTTGGTCTTCATGGCTGTGTGGCTATCTTTCCTTCAGTGGGTGAGGCCATTTAGATGGGTAAGGGCCGACCTACCAGGTCTTTCATCGGAAGAAGGTTTTCGTTCTATTGAAAGAAAGAATGGCAAGTGATTCGCCAATAGAAAGAGCTTATTCTCAAGTAACTAATTCGTAAACAATTGATTTGTAAACTACCTCTGCTTCGCAACCAGTGTTTCAAGTGCCAATCCCAAGCTCTCCAACGGCAGCATTCCAAGCAACCCTAACCAGCAGCGCTTCCTCGAAGGCGAAGTAAGCACCGTAGATAGATATAGTGTAAGCAAGCAAGGGGGCGAAGCGGTAAGCAAAGATCAATTGAGAATAGTTGGATAGGTTGTAGGCGTATTAGAATATTGGAGACCGATCCAAACTATGAAAGTCTCTTAGACCGAAGAGGAAGGAATATATTAATTGGGCGCTTTGGTTGTAAGACCGAAGGAATACAAGCACACCTTATTGTCTTACCTCTTTTCGACCGAAACCATTTTCGAATACATACTTTCTTTATTTTGGAAGGATATTATACAAACAGCTGAGACGTTCCCAGTATTAATCCTAGCATGGGCGAAGCACAGTCTATTTGTTATGGTACCTGACCAGCCTACCCATGACTTCTTTACCTTAGACCGGTGAGAAACGGACTTTGCGCAGAGGTTTCTTTTCAAGCTGAGTCGAAATATCGTAAGAGAAGCAAATGTTAGACCTCCTAAACGAGACTCAATTGAGTAGCCATTCATGCTCCTTCTTTCTCTCAAGATCCTTGCTATCGAGCAATTAATATAGTAAAGGTGAGACGGCTGAGTAACCTTTTGTGTTGACCGCTAAAATCCCAGGTCACATTGCGTGCGGGATGTGTCAACTATCAAAAAAGAAAAATGAGAATAGTATCTACTTATTTATAGGAGAGAGCGCAAAGTAAGATCCTTTGATTTCGAGCCTGCAAAAATCTATGTGAACAACTAGGGGCCCCTATTTAGCGATTACTAAGGATCGATTGCTAAGAGCACTTTTAGATCAGCTAGCTTCTTATACTTTTTCTTATTATTCCTAAGCTCTTCTAAGAGAGTGGATCTCTTGAGTCTTCTTCTTAAGTACTTCCCGCTTGTGGCAATGGAAGTACTTACTTTGCGGTTTCCTTTTTTAGTGGGCCAAATGAAGAAAGAGGTCCAGTCGAGCAATTAATATACCGGCTCCTGCAGGCCAGAATTTTTAGTTCTCTAGTGGAGGCGAGCCAAAGCCAGTGACAGTTCCGCTAGTTAAAGTGGACTATCAAATTAAGAACAGTCCCTAGACTGGACGTTTATAAGCTAGTAAAGTCTGGTGTAGGTCTTCCCCAGCTAGGAGTAGATAGAGAATTTCAGCCTTTTTTCTGAAATATATATCCATGAAGGGGAACTTCTTCCTTTAGGAGTTGGAATCTAAGAAAGCGGGGGAATTGTGAAGTATACCTCCCGCAAGGTCGCCTCCCGCTCCCCCAACCCAATAGTATAGCCTATTCTTACATTGGTATAAAAGTCCCTCACCTGATTGCTTACGAACACAAATTAATATACTGGGGCGGGTCCCGGCTCATTTTGAAAGTGACATATTGATTTCATTCTAGTTCAACTGTTTATTAAGTAGTAAATCTATCCACTTATTTTATTACTACTTGATTGGATTGGTTGAGGTAATTGGAAGTGATCGGTAGGTGACTAAGTTATTCTGGGTAAGCAATAGAAGGGATGTCGAGGAGCTAGCGTAGCTGTATACTTAGGAGATGTGTCTATAAACAACATTGGTAATCAGAAACGAATATACGAGCTCAGGTGCGAAGCGAAAGAAAGCAAGGCGCCCGAAGGAAGGCGAGGAATCTCTCCGGATCCAGGACTGGAGTTCGGCATTCAGTTGACCTTGACTTATCTAGGAGTGTTTACTTAAGTGCAAGGCGGTTCACCAAGAGTTTTAGTTCACCAAGCAAGAGAGCCTAACAGTAAAGCTCGGGTTGGCGTTGGTGCTGTTATGCCAGCGTAGGACAACTCCCATAGTGCCTCTTATTAGAGGGCGAGATTGATTCTTCCCTAGCTTTCATATGCGTCTTAGATTCAGGAAGAAGAGGTTACGAGTGAAATAAAAATAAATAAATTAGCATTCCGGTCTCATCCCACTGAGTGCCTCTTCGTTAGCGGCCCTATTCGCTTGAAGGCTGAGCATAGACCGGATTCAACAGACCCCGTGTACTCATTGCTTGTGCTAGCTCTCCGGGTTCCTGGTATTATGTGCATGCTACTGTGCAAGACGGATCGGATTCTCAGGCATATGCGGGTGCAGGGGAATAATGGAAGCCGGCAGCGCCTATTCTATTAGTAAGCGTGAGCGACGACTGCTTTCGATGCGGAGTCTTCCGAGGGAAGATAGATTGGAAGGCAAGTCGCTAATGCATCTACTAGGCCGGAAGCAGCAACCTGATATGCTTGAGTTCGCTTCTCCCCTGAACTAGTTGTGCCAACCCCAGTATATTAATTTGGCAGAGTCTCTCAAATGTTTATACTGGATTTCCTAGTATATTAATTGGGCGGGAATCATCCTTTGCTTCTAGTTGGCTAGCCTTTGATTCTTGGGAAAGTCGCTATCGATAGATAGTCTGCAGAAAAGAAGCCTAAGTGGAGTCATTAGAAAACTACGGACAAGTCCATACCTTAAACCTATCCAGTCGCCCGAGCTAAGTCAGAAGCTCACATAGCAGGTGCGGATGCAACGAGTTCAAGGTGTGCAGCGACCAGTATATTAATTGGTTCTTAATTGGCGAAGAAAGAGGAGACCCCCGATCTCAATTAGAGTAGGGAGTTCCACTAAGAAAGAATACAGGCGCAGCTCATAAGCTAATAACTAATATAGAGAAGTTCCCCATTATAGCTACGATTCCATAAACTCACTTATCGAAATCAGTAGGAGCCGGTCCAGCAACAAAATTGCTTTAGCTGGGGTGTTCAGCTCTTTCATTCGCGGATTAGCTTGAAATCTTAGGCTTAACAGAAGCTATGGCAATATATTGGACATGATTGATTTAGCCTTCCTAAGCAGAGCTCTATCATAGTATGCCGAACCTAATCCAATTAATATACTGGGGGGCCTTAATATAGACTAGGGGGCGAACCACTCTTTATTTACTGAGGGATAACTATTGACCCATGTTTATACTGGGCGACAGATTTCATGTGGTTAGTGATGGGCACCCCTACCCCTAATCGAGTTGACAAGGAACAACTCAAACAAGCAGCAACCGAGAAACGAGGGCCCTTCCCAATCTCAATACGGGCTCGTACGTGTTATCAAATAATCATAGTTTGGATTGCCATGATTTTTTTTTACAAGCGGAGAACCCCGAATCGAATTCATCGAACTCATTGCTTCGCACCTCTTTGTCTCTGTCCGGTGGTCTTAAGTCAGCTGAGCTAAGTCCGGTAGGAAGCTTTTCATGCAAGTAGCCATGGTCTTAGGGTATTTGTTGTTGCTGTTCGGGTTGTTTGAGTCCTCCCGCTCACAATGAATATACCTCCCCAATTAATATACTAAAGGGGATTCATTCCTCACTTACGCTCGCCAAATTAATATACTGAGGTCGCCTTGGCCTTCCCGGCTACGCTCCTGCTGTAATTAATCCTCTCCCCCGGTCGGAATAGCGATGTGTCTTAGGAATTTTCCTCGGCTCAGGTGCGTAGCGATGCTTTCTAAGGAATATTCCTTGTTGATCGGCCTGAGATTGGTAGAAAGACCCTTGTTGTTTCCTTTCATTAATTCCCGGGGCCAAGCAATGATTTTCTAGCACAGCGCCTGGCAGTTCAAAAGAATTTGACTTAGGTTATTACCTCGTTGACAAATGGGAACCAATAGTGCCACCAAGTGATCAATTACATAATTCCTTGGGGAAATTGGACAACTGTAACAAATGGGTCAGCGAAGCTTATGTTTTCTATGATTATTTCACAAGCAAGAAAGATATAGCCTGGCCTAACAAGCAGCTCCCCTCTCTTTTTTAACAAATGGGTCAATGCGCCAACCCTCTCTTCTTTAGTATAACAAGGAGTGCTTCGGCTAGTTCTCTTTCGTTGATCTTGCATAAGGAAGGCCGTGGAGATTGGGATTAGTTCCTCCCGTTGGTCGCCTCACTTCGCAATTAATATACTAGCGAAAGTGGACCAGGTCGCCTAGCCTATGATTTGTGGACCCGAGGTCGTAATTAATATACTGATTCAAAATCAAGCTGTTCGCTAGTTCTCTGTCCAATCTACCTAGAAACTAGTAAGGGGCGTTGGAAGGTAGTGAATTATTGGCATTGATGAATCAAGATCGGGCAAGTGAAAAGCCCATCTATTCTAGACGACCAAAGGGCGGATCAACAGTAGGTGATCAGTTCGCTTGGATGGTCACATACAAACAATAATAAGAAGAAATCTGCCGAAACCCGCGAATTCGTTCAAAAGAGAAAGCTATTGTCTTAAACTTCAATGTGAATTGGAAGAAACTTGATATTATGAAAAAAGAAATGATTATGAAGCTGGGAATTCAAATTAGTAACAAGAGAGAACCTGTATTTAAGAATGGTTCTTGGGTTGATACAATACCATTAATTGTGAGTAATGTTGATAATTTATTCAATGTTAAGAATCAGAATAGAGCTCTCAAATATAAATTGAATAAAGTGATAGAAGAAAATTCTTTACTTAAAGAAAAACTACAAGAAAAAACACTTCTCATTGATGAGAATCAAGAGAAACTCTCATCTACGGATTCACTGCAAACAAGAAAATATATCGATAATAAACCAACTCTGTTTAAAAAGAAAATGAAAAAGAAAAAGAAAAAACCAGGTGCGTAGCAAAGAAGAAAGCCCAGGTTCACCATCTCTATCATATTGATAAGCTAAAGAATGAAATGAGTGAAGCCTAAAACGAAGTCAGAGGGTGTCTTGTCTAATAGGTAGCGTTCCATGCCGTTCGAGAGTGAGAATCCTAGGTGAAGATCTACGGCGGAGTGGAAAGGAAGAGTTCTACCGAGGACTTAGTCAAGCAGTTACAGTAGCAGTCCTCTTTGCTTTGAGCTGAAGTAATATGAAATATTTAGGGTTAGCTTTGCGTTCCTTGAGTATGTTTCTGCCCTAAGAAAGAGTATAGTGCTCGTTTTGAGAAGAGTATGGAATACTATCTGCTGGAAAGTTTTCAACGTCCCTTATGCTACTACGGGAATTGATTCTGGTTCGCTACTATCTGAGCCTACAGCTCACGACTGACCTTGAACTGGCCAAAAGCGAAAGCTTTCTATTTGAACTGAATTCTACAATTGCATTACCTTCGGCTGCACTTCCTTATCTGTATTCCTGGGCGGGCGTAGACTGCTTGAACATGAGCTACGGATCCTCGGCAATCTCAGCTTCCCCGCGATACTCTGTTTATCCTTAAGTGAAGGTTTCCTCTTAGCCTACGGATTGCGATCGTTGAGATCAGAAGCGGGCTTGAACTGCATTATTCGGTCTTCAGCAGGTCTACGATTGGAGGCTGCTGAAAGAGAAGAAAAGGAAAGGTGGTGCTAAAAAGGGACTGCTACCAATCTTAAACAAAGGGCTAGAAAGAAGACAGCAACCGCGTACCCGGGAAAAGCTACTTACTTGAATGGGGATCCTATAACAAGCGGGTACAGAGAAGGATAACCTCTAAAAGGATAGAGCCGCTTGGCCGCTACTTACACATCTGGAGTTCCGGATTGAAGGAACGGAATTCAAGGGCTGAGCTTAGATAGCACTTCCTCTATGAATAGAAGAGTGGACCGGAAGAACCGAACGGGACTGTAAATCTTAGTTATCGAAAGCGAGGGATGAAAGAACAGCTTTGGTAGCTACCCCTTTGTGCTGCTAGTTGTTTCCAGGGCTAGACGCTCCTCGTTCTACCTTTTTTTATCGGCGGAAACAAAGTTGGATTCCCAATTAATATACTGGCCCCAATATAATAGTTCGCAACAATGAAGATAAGACGCGTGAATTGATGTACTTTACTTGTTTAGTGCACTTCCTCCTATGTAAAAGCTCCTTTGGGCGGAAGTTTGTCGATATACTTGACTGACTTTTGAAGTAAGACAGCCTTCTCTACCAATTGACTGGTTTATCTTCTGTTCATGACCCATACCCATGAGTCATTCACTCTGGCTATCAAACGAGACCCGATGAAACTATAATAATTCTTCAGGATTGAAAATAGCTCGACCATAGGGAGAGGAAGAAAAGAAATACCTTGTGCGCTAGCGCTCCCTTCCGTTTTTCAGCTTTTCAAAAAGTCCTCTCGAGCTACTAGGCCAGGGCCAGAGGAGAGGAACTATTTCAAGCAAGGATGCTATGACCTCAGACCTATTCCCGATTGCAGAAGCAGAAGGGCGGTTAGACTGGTTGGACAGTTGGACATATGACCGAAGAGCTAGTTGCTAACAAGAACAGCAAATCGAATGAATGAAATGAAATTTGAATAATGAAAATAAGGGAACGGCAAACATAGGCATGCATTGAGTGGTCGTTATCCTAGCAGTGCAAAGTGGTAGCCCAAGATACGTCAAGGTATCATTACTACAACGCAGACCAGTTTTAGAACATAAGTCGTTAACTTGGCTACTCGAAAGCCCGGCTGTCATCATATCAGATTTTTGCTGGTTCACTTTTAGACCGGTCATGGTGTAGAAGATATCAAGGGTGTCGAAAATAGTTTGAACTGTTCCTACATCAGGCGTGCAGAAAATAACGAGGTCATCCGCAAACATTAACGATGAAATCCTAGGCTCAGCACATTGAGGGTGAAGTTTAAAAAGGCCTTGTTCCATTTTTGCATTCAACATTTGTGTCAATAATTCCATAATGATGATAAAAAGATACGCCGATAAGGGGTCGCCTTGCCGAATACCCTGCTTACTTTTAAAGAAACCAACCGGAGAACCATTCAGCAATATCGAAAACATGGGGGTAGAGATACACGAGTAGATCCAAGTAATGAATGTAGCCGGAAAATTCATATAACTCAAAACCCTTATTATCGAATCCCACTGTAACATATCAAAAGCCTTCATAATATCAAGCTTGAACATAGCTCTCGGACTTGTATTTTTGTTTCCGTATCCATGCAATAACTCGTGCGACAAGAGCACGTTGTCAAGAATGCTCCTACCCTCAAGAAAGGCTGCTTGATTCTTCGAAATTATAGAAGGAAGAACCACTTTAAGTCTACTCGCTATAATCTTCGATATGCACTTGTAGATAGTATTACAGCAAGATATTGGACGGTAATCTGCTACTCTCGTTGCATTCTTGATTTTAGGAATTAGTGCTATATTTGTACAGTTGTAGGATTGTGGCATATTACCAGTTTTAAAGTAGTGACGGACCGCATTACAAACTGCAGGTTGAAGAGTGTTCCAGCACTTTTGATAAAAGAATGCATTGAAACCGTCCGGACCACCCGAAGAGCTACTGTTAAGCGAGAACATTGCCCTTTCGATTTCCTCATTCGTCACCTCGTTGCACAAAGATTGAGAATCAGCACTTGTCAGCTTTGGCAAGGTATAGGGGTCTATATTATCTATATTAGGAATGAATCCTTCTTTGTTACCCAGCAGCTCAGAGAAATGTTCGATGAAGGCATGCTCCACTTCACTTTTATTGTTCACAATGTTGCCCGAATTATCCACAATACTCACAAGATTTTCACGGCATTGTTTGTCTTTTAAAGAAGCATGAAAAAAAGCTGAATTACTATCCCCTTCTATCCTCCACTTTATGCGTGCCTTTTGCTTTGTCATAGCATCTTCTTCCGCGGGAGCAGCTAGATATTGTTTGTTTATGTAGGTCTCCATGGTGACATGCACAGCGTTGTTAGTGTCATTCATCATCTCTGTTTGTATCTCTTCTCGTCCTCCAGAAAGTTGTCTGTTTGCTCCCAGTCCCGTACCTTTGTTTTGCCCATGCACGCAGAACATTTTTAAGGTCCTTAAGTTTTCCCTGCAAAATGTAGAGCCATAAGATGTTCTCCCCCAAGATTCAAGCACAGCATGCTGAAAGTCAGGTTCACCGAACCAGTTATTAAAAAATTTGAAACTAGAAGAACCTTTCACGTTGACTCCACTGAGATGTAGGATAATAGGAGAATGGTCGGAGTGGAGAGGGGGTGGTTGGTTTGCGGATATTGTTGGCCATAGGTTGAAGGTTACAGAGTTACAAAAAGTGTGGTCAATCAGCGAGTATGTGCGAGGTCTAAACTTGCTCTTATTGTTCCACGAGAACGGAAGACCAGTTCTTTTAATAGGAACGAGGTCACTTGTTGCTATAGCTTCCTTCAAAGGTCGGATCTCAGCCAGCGATAAAGGATTACCACCTTTCCTATGGGAAAAATCATAGCAGCAGTTAAAGTCGCCTAGTATAATCCAAGGCACCGCATTTTGTCTTAAATTTGGTATTTCATCAAGCATTGTTTTCCTGACATTTGTGTTGTTTGCTGCGTAAACTACAGTAATGTTGAATGTTAACTGTTCCTCCATCAGAAGCGCACTACAATGCATCATCTGAGTTGTTGCGTGTATGACTGAAAGCTGTATAACCGACGGATTGTACAGCAAGAGAATACGTCCATAAGGGGCTTCGACAAGGTTGTGAAGATTTTTCCATGCAGGATTAATGTATTTAGAGGCTCGCTGAGTTAAGGATTGGTTAAGCTTAGTTTCTAGAAGTCCAAGAAAGGAGAGCTTGTGTTCGGCAATTAGGATTTTGCATTGGTCTAATTTGGTATCGTTATGGCAACCACGCACGTTCCAAACGCCTATCTTGTTTATCATTAATTAAACTGAGGGGGGGACTACCTCCTCTCCTTTCCCACTTCTTAAGCCGTATTTACATGGTACCGAGGCAGAAGTTCTCTTTTGTTTAGCTTTTTTTTTCCGATTAGTAATGGGTGTAAAGGAGTCTGTAGGCGGGGATTTGAAGGCTGCAGGTGGGATGAGGTTGGCCTTGCCCCATGTCCCAGGTCAAACCTAGGAGTCAGGCTCAAAGCTAGGACTAGTTCCACGCTTGGTCATTCGTCTGTGCCTCTGCCCTTCTCTCAGGTGCTGATGTTTCACGGTTCTCTACTTCCTTCCATCGGTGATCTCTCCTCCCTGGTTATCTGTTCATCTCAGACGCTTTTCTTCGTATTCTGCTTTGTTGCATTCAGTCCACTGAAATGAAGATAAATGAGACCGAACCCTAGTCAGAGTTACTGTCCGAAAGCATCCATTCTATTCCTCACCCCGAAGTCCTTGACTTGACTCTCAATCCGTGTGGGAACGGCCAGTATATTATCATTGGCTCTCAACGGAACTTCACTCAATTAGGATGACAGAGGCATTCCCTGTGCTAGTCAAACTACGCGCAAGCAAGGAAGGGATTAATAGTTTATGTGCCCGCTAGCCGATGATTAGAATAAGGAAGCACATATCAATGCCATTAAGATGACTGGTGCGGAACGTAACCTTCAACCAATTCGGTCGTCCTAAGGATTTCGAGTGCGGTTTCCCGGCGTCACTTCGCTCCCCTCCCGATCGGACAGCAACTCTGATTGATCGGGTTTCCGCCTAACCTAATAATAAGGATTGAAAGAAAGCCTGGGATCCCGCCCAACCACGATGGTGAAGTTCCTAAACAAATGACACTGCCCCTGCGTGATCTGGATCGCCCCAATCTTCATCAAAGAAGCCAGATTTGCCTGACTTTCCTCCACCTTAGATCTGACTCACTGCTCTCAACGATTCTAGTAAGGAAAGGTGCGTTGTCACCTTGTTGTTAATAGATCAGTAAGAGCTGCCTATGTAGCTTCTTTTCTTAGCTTCCTCTGAGCGGATTTCGTGACTCTATTTCTTATATGTAGCCTTAAGTAGATGAATCAAAAGAAGCAAATGAGGATATGTACGAATATCGATTGCCATTTCCTTTTTGTTTTCGAAGAATCTCTCGTTTGAGGCCTTTCACGGCATCCCCCCTTATAGGACGAATCGACGTCTCTCTCAGCACGTAAAACGGGTATAGGAACAACAGAAACAGCAGACTAGCCATCAAGCCCTTGTCATTTAAGAAGTTCGTTCCCACCTGTGCGTGCCTATTGATTAAGAAGTCTTCAGGTTGGCGTTATCGTTTTGCTTGAACTCGACGGAGTGGAAAAGCAATTTATGCCACAAATGCAAGGTCTCCTCGATCAATCTCTTTTTGATTGCGGTTCGAAAAGCCAAAACCAATGGAATTCTCCAGCATCCCTCCGACCTCTGAACCAGCTCTCGTCCAGACCAAGCTCGAAGAGATGTTGAGTTCCTCGAAAACGGGACTTCCCCGATCCTGCTGATTTACTTTATTGGCTCGTGTCACAGGATCGAAAAATCATAAGAGGAGAAAGGTCCTCTAATGAAAGACTTCGACCTCTCTCTCATTCCTTGCTAAGAAGGCAGCCGGATCTACTTTGTTGAAGGTCTCTCGAGCCTGGAGTTTGCTGCTATCGCCCGAGCAATAGAAGCTAAAGAAGGCCTTGCCCAAGAATTCATCTATTCCACAGGGTACCTCTCAAGCAAGAGAAGTAGGAGCAGCGTCCAAATCATAAGTTCCAGCCGCTCGGTATGGTATGGAGAACTTGCCTGGTAATCAGACTCTTCTATGTATTTTTTCTATGTTTAAGAATTGTCTGCTCTCCCGTGTTTTCCTATCCTGTCTTTGATTGAGGAATTCCGCCCAGGGGATCTCGAATCTATTAGTAGGAGCTCTGCCCCTTCTGTTAGACGACCCGAGCAATAGAAGATCAGATCACGATATGGGCTTGCCTACTCTGCCTTTCCGCTTTTATGGTCTCGATATTGCTTATATAGATGATGAGCGGAGGGCTCTAGTTAAAGATTCAAGCTGGGGCCATGTCTAGATGGAGTAGAAGTTCTCGTTAAACCTGCCATTGAGGGAATCCCGGCTATCCCGATATGCCTTACTGGTCTTTCCTATCCAGTATTTTATTCAGAAAAAACCTTATGTAGTTCGTTTTTGGATTTGAATAAGCGGTCTACCTTAAGTTGACTTCCCGCCCCACCGGGTGCTATGCTTTCCCGTCTTTCATGTCCCATTTCTTCTATGGCGTGGCGAGATCACCCTAGGTCCGCTTTCTCGTGGATCCCAAAGTTGTGGGTTTGCTAATAATATTCCAGGGTTCGGGTTTTTCTTATAGATATAAAAGAAATGCCATGGGCTGAAAGGTGGGAAAAGGTACCTCATCCCAAGGGTTCTAAGAGCTAGGCTATATAAGATAGGTAAGATGGGCGAGGAATGAACTACAAACCAACAAGAGTGGAACTGAAAGCCGTACGGAATCCAATCTTTCTTGTATGGGGAGACCTCAGATTTGAATAGATTAGTTAGATTGTCACTTTCTTCTTTCCTTTGGCAGTAGGATCTAACTACGGGAGTTTCAGTAATGTAAGAGCTGAGGCATCCAAACTATTCGTCACTCTATCTCTTTGTGTTGGCTATGGAAGCCGAATTATTATCAAAGGACTGATGAATTTGATGGGGAAATTTTCAATTTCATTGGGGATGCGACAAGGAAAAAAGTGCTCACTTGTGTTTTTATTTAATATATTGCGACCTCCTCATTTTTTTGTAACGCCAACCTGAACTCCACTCTGTCACCTTAGTGGGTCAATGCCTCAACGTGTTTAGGGAACTCTCAGGGCTTTCTCCTAATCCTGACAAGTGTTTATGTGTGGCATTCCAGCGGACGTTAGGGGTCCCGCACCACTTATTAATTCAGAATGGATGGATCGCATGAACGATTCCCTATGATACCTAAAAGCCCCATGATTCCATTCACTTTCCCTTGGGTCAATTCAATGATGGGCCTTCGGGTCCTTTCCTTATCCCGATCGACTCTGTACCTGAGTCGATCTAAGATGAGAGAGTCAGTTGAGGGGCGTTCACTAGAGGAGGTCAACTAGAATAGTTGTCCTGTCCTTGCGGATTCGCTATTCCTGTCCTTGAGGAACTGCTTTGGCTTGAGCTTGAGTACTGGAGGAAGAGATATGACAAGACGGATTCAACCTCAGAATCTGCTTCCGCGGGTAAAACTATCTGTGTCGGGTGTTCCTAAGATCATAGAAGTAATGCTGCAGAGGCCCTATGGAGTAAGGGGATTGGGAAGTCTCCGATTCCGTAGGCGTCTCTGGGGGATCAGCAAGATGAGCTGTGAAAGTTTCTTCCTGTCGACGAGAGTTTGCATATTGATAACAGCGCTTTCCTACTATGTGAATTGATTGCTTACGAACACTAGCTTACGAAGACACGGGTCTAAAGGTTTTAATGATTCTGTTCATCAGACCTAAACATCCAACCGTACTTGAAGAACTTATGCAGTTGGTCTTTCCGATCAGGACGAAAGAGAAAGGAGGGTCTAGCAAGTCAGACGCAGTAATCGAGTAATCCGTACAAGCTCTTACGAACCACATTTCATACTCAAGCATGGCTTCAAGCCCTTGAAATAACTCGAACCATAGACTGCTCAAGTAAGAGAAGCGTGTCTTCATCTAACTTAGACTGAAGATCGCTACCTGTATATTGATCTTTCGGGTAGCAAAATCCCAATCGGGACGACACGATTCTTATTTTAGCGAATCATACCCATTAAGGGGAGGCTAAGAAACCTTACGGATATCCTAGCCAAAATTCAAACAGCATGGGTCTTATACCACTAGGAGAGAAGGCAACTTTCATTTCTTTTTTTTTTATATTTCATGGCGAAACCAATGTCTTGAGTAGTAAGGATAAAAGTTCTCCGGGCGAGAAGAATACCTTCTATAGCCCGCCCCCCGAAGTCTAAGAGAGACTTGCAGAGAGCTGACTCCTACTGACTTACACACTGGCATCCATGCAACAGCATGACGTGCCGCACGAAGCATTTTCACACTAACGGGCGACAAATCAAATCACGGTCGCATATACGAAAACACTTAGCGAATTCGCAGCCACCAATGTCCGATATCAAAGACTTCGGTAAAGAAATCTTGACACCAAGTGCGTTAATCACACTTTGATAGACATCAGCCACACGTGGATCCGCAATGACGATATCGTCGCCGAGGAGAGCATACTTACGGAATACCCGAGAAGGGTATACTTTATCCGCACAATACCATAGAACAAAATGATGGCATAGTGCGAAGAGAGGCCAAGAAGACAGAAAACCCAAGGATTGTCCAGTTGCAAAACGTACAAGCCGAGAAAACGAAGGGGATGAACGAGCAGAACCAGGGCAACTAAAGCAGTTTGTCCCCAGCCCACACGCCACCCACGCAAACGAAGTTAGTTTGTTAAATAAGCAGCTTTCAATCATTACACCCTGAATCGCTAATGGAAAGCGAGGAGTTTCTTTGCCGAGGATAGATCGAAGGAGCGCAACTTTCGCTCTTTTCTTCACCGGACGCACCTGATCTGATCAAATGTACCGTCCATCGGTATTAACCTCAAGACAGACATACACCAATCATGCGCAGGACGTAAGAGAGCTTGCTTAACAGCATTTGGGATTGCGAAAATCCTCGTTTTCCCAGCACCTTCTGCCTTAAAGGCCAATCGGCCAGGGGCGAAATACATCATTAATTCATCGTCCGAAACATGGACACCTTCAATCATTGACTGACACACCTTATAGTATAGGCATGGCACATCAATTCATGAAGAGAACGCCCAGCCTGACAAAAGATAGAATCCAAGTTCTCTTCTGGTCTATTGACCATGGAAAACTATCCTCATCAGGGAGTGGTTCCCCTCGCATTGGGAACACAACCCGTTTAGGAGCGAAGAAAGAGTACACGGGAAATATTAGATAGCATAGTACCGATATGCCCATTCACGAAGGTCATGTTTGAAAGGCCAAAGACGCAAGTATATTAGTACGAAACCGCAGGATTGCGGGACGTAGGGTACAAGAAGCAAGCTTTATCCCATAGCGATAAGGAAAATACATCACCTATATTTTTATCCCTTAGAACAGAACGGAGAAGAACCATTAATAGAAGGATTATACGGGTTCTTCTGAGTCCTAACGGAGGACCTGGTTAATATACTTGCCACATGGGTACCCACCGAAACCCGAGATGAATAGGAATCTCGAAGCAACGAGTCGGCAAGCCTGACATACATACTACGGAACTCAACTAAGATAAGAGTTCAGTAGGCATAGAAGACGGAGGAGAAAGTATTTACGTATATTGAGAGGCCATTGAGCTAGATCATACTCTTAGAAAACATTATTTTCTTACTAAGAGAGAAAACAGATAGGTAGAATTTCACTAACCTATCAGCTCCATCATCCTTACGGACTATCATTCTTCTATGGAATGCAGGAATGCATCTCGGAAGACCAGTTCGTGTCAAGCTTACAGGAAAGGGGATTGCAGCCGTACGCTCAAAGGAGCCACTGTAATACCAATGGTATTAATATAGGGGGCACACAGCACAACATTTAAGGTACAAGGCGGTGTTTAACCATCCAGCCTTACGCCTGAAAGCATGAAGCCACCTGGCAAATAAGTATACCGCTATACAGCGCTCCTTAGATAAGAACAAATAGTTCTTGCTGTTTTGGCAGTTGGTGCGTCTACTCGTTGGCTACTTTATACCAAACGAGCACCCAATATATCAAAATGGCTGCATTTTTCCTTATGTGGCTTGGCGAAAAACAACATCTTTCTATAAAGCTTGCTCTATTGCTTGCTTCTTCTTTCCAGTGGACATACTACATTCTACAGAGGGGAATCTACGCTTGGAAGAAAGGATCACTGCTTAGGTAGCCGACCAAAAGATGGAAGGAAACGCCAACCTTCTACGCTATCCCATCCTCTTTCGCGGGTTTCTCAGCTCACAAATCAGCCCCAGTATCTGAATATTGAATATTTGACAATACATTCCGTACCCTGCTAAAAAACCAATCCTTGTTTACCAACCACACATTGTCTAACCAAATCCAATTCTCTCTCGATACGTTCCTCAAAAAATCCGATTCGTGCTGATTCTTCCCCCAACTAATGAAGAGATCTTGGCGGAATTGCCACATATTCAATTGAGCACAATTTTGCAAAGAAATACCCCACTTGTTTCTCGAGAAGAGATGGGAAACGTGCTCAATATCATTTGATTGAATAGTTGCCTCAGCTCCTTGTTGTTTGAAGAAACCCTCCCCTTCAATTGGTCTTTTTTCACGAAAAGCAGACATGAGATAACAAATCAAGTCTTTCCCTAAGATTTCGAATAGCTGTCCCGAATTCAAGTTGATTATGTTTCGCTTCTTCCTCGGAGAAAGACGATCAAACAATTCCCAATCATGGTCCTTGCGGATCGGATCATCCGTATAGGATAAAAAAAGAAACTCCAGATATTTGCTATCTTTCTCTTTGAATGAGATCTCAATTCCAGCTACGGTTTCATTAGCTATCTTACAAGAGGAAAGTATTGGACTTTTTTCCGATCCGGTTCCTCCACCACTGCGAACCC
>JASFAX010000379.1:0-65095 GCA_030737875.1 Allium sativum
TAATAGGAAGGCAGTGTGCAGACAAGTGAGTTCAGGAGGTTGATGAAAATTAAGGTTTATAATTTTTGTTTGAAGATGGGAGTAGAGATGATAACCTGTGAAAGAGGGAAGATGAAAAAATTTAGGGAATTAGCGAGCAAAATAATACGATCCTGCGCTAGGAATGCGTTACCTGGCCAATTTCTCCCCAAATTAAAATGTACAATAACACTATGTAATAAACCGTTATCTATTGGCGTTATAAAAAACAACTTTTCTTATAGTGTATGAATATAATTGGGTAAATGGGCATGAACACCTATAAAGACAAAGGTATAATTAGTTGGTTAATAATTAAAATGCCTAGGATTACAGTGATTAGAAAACTGTAATGGCACTTATGACACGAGGTTAAATTGCATTTGTGGTGGAAGTCTGCCCGGACCCGACCAGCATATCCAGCAACCACAAATGTTGAATCTAATGTGAGGGATCTAAGTGCACAAATACGAGACGGGCTAAGACACGAGGTTAGGCCCAACTTGTGGAAGAAGTTTGCCTGGACCCGACCGGCATATCTAGCATCCACAAGTTATAGGCCTAATGTGGGAGGTCTAGCCCATTATAACCATAAATGGACTTGGTAACGAATTAGAATACTTAACCTAGATGAATCTATAGGGATTATATGAACATGTTAACTTGAATAGGGTTTAAGTAAACTTGGTTGAAACAGTGGGTAGGTTAAGTAAATCTTGTGGCGGTGGGTAATATTTATATATATAGGCCCACAAACTTAACCTATTTTATACTTTGGGGTTATGATACTTTGTTAAGTAAACTTGCTTGGATCGGTGACGGTTAAGTAAATCTTGTGGCGGTGGGGTAATATTTACATATATAGGTCTGACAACTTAACCTGTTTTACATGTTGGACTGTTAGGCATGACCAGTTAAAATCCTAGTAGTGGGGATGCAAGCCTAGGGGAGCTTGTATCATCTTGTATGTGGGACTAGTTTTAGTCAGTAACCCATCTAGGTATCAAACGAGTACTCCAGACTAGGTCGGAGTAGGGGCACACTTACTGGGCTGATTGTAAGAGATCCAAAATGAAGGTGTGATGTCAACAGCTCAGGAAACCATCAGAATCATGTGTGTGCATGGGCCGGCTTGCCATGGGAATTAAGATGCTATGACATCAATAGATATGGTACTGCACATCTTGAAAATGAAGGGTTGCCACTTTAGGAAGTGATACATCCTACTATGGGGCCAGTACACGGTATCTACGGAGTAGGGAGCCAATCGATTAGGGTAGTATTTAGGGTGCATGTAGACTCTGGTAAGTTTAGGAGTCCGTTATTGGGGACTGCCTGTGGTTTTGTATGGGGTTAAAACCTCTCATTAGAAGTATGCCTAAGTCTACCATTTCATACATGTTGGGAATCATCTCATTCAGGGTATACTAGTGGTAGTGTAGAGTAATCATTAGAGAAGTGTATATATCTTATCCTGTCTACCTTGTCACACCTGCCTTTTATGTAATAATCTCTCTTATCCACTTTATATGCCTGTCATGCTACTTTTATTTATTAACTTGCTAAAAGTAACTAGACCCGCCAGACTTTATGTCTAACCCTTTTTGTTTCCTCTTCTTTCTTCCATTCCCTCTCCTCCCAGGTTTTCAGGTGGAAATACTCAGGCTTAGTCAGGACTCGGTTATCATCTTGCTTGGAGTTGCTTTCGAAGTATGGCTCAAGTTCTTATCTCTACTATGTCTTTGACTCTTTTTGGGGAATTATGTTTTCTTTTAAGTATTTTTGTACTCTGATAGTACAAGAAAGTAGCTTTTATGTTGTAATGGGTTTTTGTATTCCAGAAATGTGAATTTTTGGACCATGGTGTTTTATGATGAATAAAGTTTTTATTCCATTGTTATTTTATATATTTATCTTGTAATATTTTTGTTTTGTTTACTTATAACGCTTCACGAAACTTAATGCATTCCCTTTGTGAGTGACACTAACAGACGCTGGGTGTCGCACTTGGTATCAGAGCTGAAGGTTACCAGATTGGATAAAGTTTTTGAAAATTATTTTCAAAAAGGTTTTAAAAGAAATCATTTTCAAAAAGAAAAATTTGTTTTGAAAAACATATTTCCCAAAGCCATATGTAATATCTCTCGATTCTTCGCTTGATTCCTTTTTGTCTAGGGAACCGATTCTTCCCGAAAGGTGTCCCAATTCCGGCATGATGCGGTAGGCATGTTTAAAATGCGGCACATGTCGAAAGGCAAAGTAGTGTCTAACCTCCATATGTAGCTACAGTAGTATCACTTACGACTTATTTTCTTGAGCTTTGTAAGGATTTCTGTGCGATGAAGGAAACTTTCGAGAGACTTGTTAACTTGTTACACAAGGATGGTAAAAAGGAGAATAAGGGAGTTAGAGCTAAGGAGCACAGCCTAAGGATGAGAAAAATGATGGCCCAGGAAGGGAACACAGATAAATTTCAAATAAATCTGAAAAGAATGACGTTAAGGTTGAGGAAACACAAAATAAAAGGATATGGCCCAAGAAACGACAGCAACAACAACATAAGATGGGCAGAAAGAATGATAAGGCTAAGGGTAAGAGGTAGTGCCATAGTTGCGGGTGAGAGGGTCACTTGGACAAGGACTGCAGGAAAAGTTAGAATGTTTGCTTTGTTTGTGGAGAGGTCGGACACTTTGCTAGGGAGTGCCAGAAGAAACAGGGATCACTGGGACAAGGTCAAAGGACATGAACTTTTGGAAAGCAGGTGCATTGTCTCACGATCAGTGCTCCTGATAGAGGTAGAAAAATTTCTGTGGAAGGTTTAATATCTCTTTTTAATCATCCTATTAGAACACTTTTTGATTCTGGCTCTTCACATTCATTTATATCTAGTTCTATGGTTAAATCTCTGCACTTAATTACCAGTATGGTAATGGATCCCATAATTGTCTGAAACCCAATGGGTGGTTCGACTCATTTATTTATGATTTGTCGGGGTTTGAGGATATCTGTGTTAGGCATCGAATTTGAGTGTGATGCATATGTGCTCGGGTTTATGGGCTATGGGTTGACTCTAGGAATGGATTGAATTACCACATATGGTGCCATTCTGGATTGTGACAGGAGGGTTGTTAGACTGTTGACTTGCCAAGGGACGACCCTCGAGATTTCTTGTGACCCCAAGGGATCTATTATGTTGAGTTTCCTAGAGTCATTTGATGCATCTATCGATGATCTAAAAAAAATTCCAGTAGTCCGTGAGTATCCTGATGTTTTTGATGTGGTTTGGGGTTCATCCCAAGCCGCGAGATCGATTTCCACATATGTTTAGTGGATAATGCAAAGCCAGCTGCATTGCCCGTGCGCCATATGGCTACAAGAGAAAGTAAGGGAGCTACTTGAAAAAGGGTTTTCTTTTGGGATGGAATGAAGAAAGATGTAGCAGAGTTTGTTTCTTAGTGTCTAATTTGCCAGCAAGGCAAAGCTGAGAAAAGTAAGCCTGGTGGTTTACTTCATCCTTTAGAGTTCTCATAGTGGAAGTGGGAGAGCATCTCCATGAATTTCATAGATTGTTTGCCTAGATCAAGGAAGGGCAACACTAGCACTTAGGTGATAATAGACATGCTTACTAAGAGCGTCATTTTATACCAGTTAAGAGTAAGAGGACGAGAACATGGTTGGCAGCGGTTTACGTTTGTGAGATAGCCCATCTTCGTGGAGTACCTTCCAGTATCGTAAGTGATTGAGATCCCAATTTCACCCAGTGAATTTTGGAGGAGCTTGCAAGAAGCATTAGGTACATAGTTATATTTGAGCACCGCTTATCAACCTCAGACAGATGGACAGACGGAGAGGGTGAAACGAGTTCTAGAGGATCTTTTGAGGTTGTGTATCCCTGACTTCAGAGTGTTTGGGAAGAGCACCTTCGTTTAGTAGAGTTTACCTACAATAACAGTCATCAAGCTAGCATTGACATGGAGCCCTTCGAAGCATTATATGGACAACCCTGTAGATCGCCAACTCGTTCATAGGGATCTACAGAAAGACTTTTACTTGGATCAGAGGTTAAGAAGCTACGCAAACGAGAAGTCAAGTTGGTGAAGATTTAGTGGGGAGACAACTAAGAAGATGCAACTAGGGAGACGAAGACAAGATTTTGCGTTGTGTACCCTTTTCTTTTCAAGGGAATGTTCTTAACTTCTTTTTTCAAAGCTTTTATTCGCAATTTTTTCTATCATCTGAGTATATCCTATCGATCGAATCTTCGACCTTCATGTAGGAAATCCCATGATTGTAAACATTTGTTTCAAACATGTTATGTTTGATGGATGCAAGTTGATGCAAGTGTTTGTTAGTGGTTGCCTGTGGATGCATATACACACACATTAGGCACAAGATTTGCGCAGTCACTCTCATACTGCATATGGATGTGTATGCATTTTTCTTTTCTTTTAATGGATGAAAATGGATGTATTATCAAATGGATGTTGCATTTGGACGAATGATTGTGCATACATATAAAACTTACATGTTATAATAGGATTATTTGCATACATGTTGAATTCATGACACTAACATACGTTCGATTAAGGAGGTCAACTGAATCAGTGGACCACCTGATCTTTCGCATTAGTGTTGGGACATATACACAAACCTTTGAATATGTTCATATAAGCATTAGAAAATTTTAAGGACAATGGATGCACGTGATTGGTTGATAAGTAGATGGATGATGATGGTAGGATACATTCTTCTTAACTTGGAGATTTCAGGGACGAAATCCTTTGAGTAGGGAGAATGTAACACCCCGAAATTTTAATGACACTAAAGATGATAAATTAAAGAATAATTAATTTGAAATACACTTTTAACAATGAATTAAGGAAAACTTAATTAAATATTCAGAATTAAGTAAAACGAACTACGCCATTGCGTCTATCTCGAAATTTTGGTCAAAATAGACACCAAGTTTGCATAAAACAGACTTCGTATGAAGAAGTTATTGAGGTTTAAAGTTTTTATACATATAAGGAGAATATATATATATATATATATTATTCAAAATTCAAAATTCAAAAATCAACAAAATTCGAAATTGACGCTCCAAATAGGGAAAGGGTCGACCATTTGGGGTCGACCCAAGACCCTGGTGGGTCAACCCCGGGTCGACCCATGCTCTTTGGGGTCTACCCAGTGGTCGACACTCATGTAGGGGGGTCGACCCCCCTGTAGATCTGGGCAGTATACGTTTTTCTGAACTTGGACCGATTTTGGAGCTAAATTCGTGAACCCTAGGCTATATAAAGGACCATAAACCTAAATCTGAAAAGTAATGGTGATGGCGAGGCTCTACTGCAACCTCAATTAAATTGCCTATTCTTCTCCAAAATCAAGTTCAGAAAGATTCAAGCATTTTAACTATAGATCTGAGATTCAACACCAACAATTTCTTTCCTATCTTCTAATATCCAAACACAGTGAGTTAGTTATTTTACATTTAAATGATTAAAAGTTAACGTGATATGATTGTGATTTGGATATATGCCTGTTATTTAATCATATTAGATCTATCATAATTTGTAAATTTATAATATTCTATGACTTGGATCTAAATTTTTATCATATCCGATCTATTGGGACTTTTGAATCTATGACATAATTATGATGTTGATCTTAAATATTATCATGCTAAGTCTACCTTTTTAGATCTAATTCGCTTGTGGTTAATTTGACATGTCAAAATTGTGGATATTAAATTATTATCATACTAGATCTAATATCATACTAGATCAACCTTTTTAGATCTAATTCGAGTGTGGTTAATTCATCACGTCATACTAGATCTACGTTTATAGATCTAATTCGCTTGTGGTTAATTTATCATGTCATGCTAGATCTTTTTAGATCAAATTCGTTTGTGGTTAATTTATCATGTCATGCTAGATCTACTTTATAGATCTAATTCGTTTGTGGTTAATATATCATGTCATGCTAGATCTACCTTTATAGATCTAATTCGCTTGTGGTTAATTTATCATGTCACATTTGTGGATCTTAAACTTTACCTATCATGTGGTGATTAATTTAGATATATCATTAATTGGAAATATGAATCATTATTTATTCATGCCCATTATGACATCCTTGGTATATTAGATCTAGTTTTATTAGCACATGCTCACTAGATCTATTTTTATATGTCCACCTTGTCACTATGCCAATTACATGTTTATTTCACTTTTGTTACAATAATCACTATTGTCATCTTTCCCTTTTATTGTTTATGGCTAGGATACTTTCTAGCCTAGACATGATGCCAAATATATGCGAATGCATTAGTTAGGGAATGGGGGAAAACAATAGAATTGGTATAACTAGAATGACAAGTATGAATTTGGACATATAATCCATTATGAATATAATTGGGTAAATGGGCATGAACATCTATAAAGACATAGGTATAATTAATTGGTTAATAATTAAAATGCCTAGGATTACAGTGATTAGAAAACTGTAATGGCACTTATGACACGAGGTTAGATTGCATTTGTGGTGGAAGTCTGTCCAGACCCGACCGGCATATCTAGCAACCGCAAATGTTGAATCTAATGTGAGGGTTCTAAGTGCACAAATACGAGACAGGCTAAGACACGAGGTTAGGCCTAACTTGTGGAAGAAGTCTGCCCGGACCTGACTAGCATATTCAGCATCCACAAGTTGCAGGCCTAATGTGGGAGGTCTAGCCCATTATAACCATAAATGGACTTGGTAACGAATTAGAATACTTAACCTAGATGAATCCATAGGGATTGTATGAACATGTTAACTTGAATAGGGGTTAAGTAAACTTGTTTGAAATAGTGGGTGCGTTAAGTAAATCTTGTGGCAGTGGGTAATATTTATATACATATATATAGGCCCATAAACTTAACCTATTTTATACTTTGGGGTTATACAACTTTGTTAAGTAAACTTGCTTGGATCAGTGAGGGTTAAGTAAATCTTGCGGCGGTGGGGTAATATTTACATTTATAGGCCTAACAACTTAACCTGTTTTACATGTTGGACTGTTAGGCATGACCAGTTGAAATCCTAGTAGTGGGGATGCAAGCCTAGGGGAGCATGTATCATCTTGTGTGGGGGACCCGTTTCAGTCAGTAACACATCTAGGTATCAAAAGAGTACTCCGAACTAGGTCAGAGTAGGGGCATGCTTACTGGGCTGATTGTAAGAGATCCAAAATGAAGGGGCGGTGTCAACAGCGCAGGAAACCAACGGAGTCATATGCGTGCATGGGTCCGGCTTTCCATGGGAATTAAGACGTTGTGACATCAGTAGATATGGTTGTGCACATCTTGAAAATGAAGGGTTTCCACTTAAGGAAGTGATACACTCAACTCTAGGCCCAGCACAGGGTATCTATGAAGTAGGGAGTCGATTGACTAGGGTAGTAGTTAGGGTACATCTAGACTTCAGTAAGTTTAGGAGTCCGTTATTGGGGGCTGCCTGTGGATTGTATGGGGTTAAAACCTCTCACCAGAAGTACGCCTAAGTTTACCATTTCATACATGTTTGGGATCATCTCATTCTGGATATACTATTAGTAGTGCAAAGCAATCATTAGAGAAGCGTATACACCTTACCATGTCTACCTTGTCACACCTGCCTTTTATGTAATAATCTCTCTTATCCACTTTATGCCTGTCATGCTACTTTTATTTATTTACTTTCTAAATGTAACTAGACTCGCCAGACTTTATGTCTGACCCTTTTTGTTTTCTCTTCTTTCTTCCGTCCCCCCCCCCTCCCCCGGTTCTCAGGGTGGGAATACTTAGGCCTAGTCAGGACTCGGTTATAATCTTGCTAGGAGCTACTTTCGAAGTATGGCTCAAGTTCTTATCTCTACTATGGATTTGTCTCTTTTTGGGTAATTATGTTTTCTTTTAAGTATTTATGTACTGCGATAGTACAAGACAGTAACTTTTCTATTGTAATGGGTTTTTGTATTTCAGGCATGTGAATTTTTGGACCACGGTGTTTTATGATAAACCGCTGTTATTTTATATATCTGTCTTGTAATATTTCTATTCTATTTACTTATAACGCTTCACGAAACTTAATGCATTTCCTTTGTGAGTGACATTATTGGACATGGGGTGTCACACTAAATCAACTCTGGGATAAAATATAAAATCTTAATGGAAATCATGTCGATTTACATTCAATACCAAATTTTGAAACAAACACATATCGTTTGAAATAACAATTTCAATATATTTCAAATTTCTTAATGATATTCGTATAATCGCGGAATCCAACACTGAAATATCCGAAGATTATTTCTATTCAAGTCCATCCCAATTTATACGCTGGAATCTTCAGTTATATTAAAACCATTTACTAATCCAATTTAAAATTTGAAATCGTTGGATTACTACTCTAGTTGTTAACTAGTTCATTCAGATAAAATGCCTTTTTTTAAGCTTGGAATATTTCAGTAAAATTCTTTCCAAATCATTTATTATGATTTTACATAATTTACTTATATTTTTAATAATTTTATTAAGGCTCTTACAGTCGGTTTCCAATATCGGCCACCGAACTGCAACCATAACGACCTTTTCCCAAAAACAAATTTGGACTTAAATAAAAATCTAATCGTTGGATTTCAAAATTTCTCATTTTATTAGAAAGCTCATTTCATTACGGTTTCAAAGATTCCAATTTCAGGAGAATCCGACGGTCAGATCTCCCGTTACATTAATTCGAAGTTACGGGTTGATGTTCGCGAACTATCGCAGCATGATGCTTTCTATTCAAGACCGAATCGATTTATAAATTTTAAATTTAAATCGAAGTGCTTCTAAACAATTTTTAAATATTATATAATATATAAAATTATCTTTGCAAGCTCGTTTCAGTCGTTTATATTCAAAATTGCATATTTCAATGTATAGTCAATTTTTATTATCATTTTTATTTCAAAACCATTCGTTACAATTACGAATATTTATCGGTATTTTTATATCTTTTCATCCATCCAAAATCGGATGTCTAAATCAAATTTCAATTTTCATTGAATATTATATTATTAAAATATTCATTTTTATTCTGGATTGGAATAACATTCAACCAATATCCATATAAATTAATTTATATGGATTTTATTCATCATATGCATCAAACAATAGTCATAAACAACAATCAAACATCCAATTAACATTCGGTGTGCACTTACATCCATATAAACCTTAAATAAAATATTTAACGCTCATATTGGTTTGTCAATCAATAGATTAACATCAAATCTAAACACTTGGGATTAGTGTAAATCAAATATTATCCCATTACCTGTGTGGGGTTTTCAACCAATAAATAAACGATTAATGAATTATTTATTCAAAATTGTTTTTCAATCCAACCAATTATACTTAAGCAATTGAAAATAAATTCACCATTTAAATTATAAATGGATATAATATCCAATTTCGACTACCACAAATAATCTAACATTGTTTTTAACACGTTAATTATTTCAAAATCACATTCAAATCATAACGTAAACAATCAACAATTCAACCATCGGGTTTGCAAACAATTGTGATGTGAGCTACCATGCACCATATAAAAATTTATGATAATTAAACAGATAAAAATCAGCATAGCTAATCAATATATTTTTAAATATGAATATAATAACATAACAAAATAGTTGAGTGAGAGAGTTCTCTCATTGGTTGGCTCAAATGGTCGATTTCTCTTTTTAAATCAATTTAAACTTGGGTTTAGTTTGACCTAAAAAATCAACTTACTCCAAATTCGACCAAACTATTTTTGTTGCAAATTTATTGACTCCACGATCGCAAAGGATCCAGTTTCGCGCAATTCTGAGTTTGTACGTGAGAGATATTAACATCCAAACATTGGATACATGAATTAGTTAAATAATTAAACCCTCATATTCACGTTCACCTGAGCAACCCTTGACCACGCCTATTATTCACCGCCGTCAGGCCACCAGAGGGTCGTTTGATCCTTCCAATCACCTCCCCCGTCCATGGCGACCCTACGCCAGAAGTGGCGATCGCCACCTCGACGTCGTTAGCCAGAATTTAGTCATGCCCCCAAGTCTCGATTGACCCACGATTCTCCACCACCACGCCACGTCATGGTCACGCACCACTGCCGACCGACAGCCCTTGCCACCCCCGACCATCCCCCTTCAAACACCTTAGCCCACATCACCTGTGGCGGTTGGAAAATGGTCAAATGTATTCGCAACTTCACCAAAATCATCAACAACGTTCAACTTCGTCTCACAGTCACCATGACCGCCTTCAAGCAAAACACAATAAAGCAAAGTTCTTACTCTCCCACTAGTCTACAATTTTGTTTTTGACACCATCTTCTAATTCTTCTTTTGTTTGGCTACAAATTCACCAAAATTGAAAGACATTTTCTGAATTAAAACCTATATCCTGGCGAATTCCAGCAATGATAGGTCACGAAATTTTTATGGTAGGTAATTCTCATCAATCTCTACAACTTCCGCTTTATGGGTTTTGGCTAATGGTTGGTGAGATATAAATTATTTTAAGTGTAGGGGGTTATTTGTGAAATATTTTTATAGAGGGAAGGGGGTAGCAGCAAAATTACAAAGAGGAACAAAGAAATAGGGTTTGGGGAAGAAAAGATATTATATATGTAGGATTTGAACATTATTTTATTGTTTCTTTAGTTAACGCTATCTCCAATCGACGTTTATCAATGCCCCGATCACACTCGAACTCCGTTGGCGATGAAAATTGACATATAGTTATGTTTTGATAATACGGTTGTAACGACCCGCTTTCTACGCATCGAAGGATCGTAGAATATTTCTTTCTTTCTCGTAAGGAGTCGTATGGTCGTATGACACTGGGGGACGACAATTGGGGTCATTTCCCATGTTCACGATTTTTGCCAATTTTTGAATGACCGTTTTGCCCCTAGCTGATCTTGTTTTGACCATAAATTTTGATTGGTAAGGAATTTTGACTTGAAACCACTTCCATTAGATCCGGATGATGGTTTATCTTTCCGTAGAGTGGTCATATGTGAAAAAAGGACTTACACTTTGGGAGATATGGACGAAATAAGGTTTAGAAGGTGAAAAACTGCTTCACCCGGGCCAAATGACGTGATTAGTGAATGGGCCCATAACCCATTTCGGGATTACGGTTATGGGGAGGCTGAAATGAGTTAGGTTTTCATTCTATTCCAGTTTTCTAGCCACCATTTACCTCTTAGAAACCCTAATAATGGCCTCCACCTTCTAATTTCATCGCAAATCGCTATCTAATCAAGGATTAAGCTTAGCAACATCAAATCAAAGAGAAATAGCACCATTTCAGAGTTAAAGCTGCTATTAGACATTGGTATTCGCCCAAATCAGAGGAGTTTCCGTTCTAAAAATTTTTAATTGTGGCAAAGGTGAGTGATTAGCCTTGTTTTTACACTAATTATGGTTAATTAAGGGTAATTAGTGTTAATTAGCGAATTTAAAAATAATTAAATTCTTGAAAAATGTTTAGAAATTCTTAAACACCGTTTTAGACCTCTGTTGAAGTTTGGGTTAATTTGGTTAAGTTTTAAAAATCCTAACATTAGTTATTGTTAAACATGATTAAGGGGAAAACATGGGTTTTAGGTTTGTTTGATCCGTTTAACCTTGTCATATTGTTGTTTTGATGTTTATGGGTGGTTACATATGTTTCTATGATTGTATGGTATGCTTTGTGATTGATTAGAATAGTTAGAATAGTTGAAACTGCCGTCGTATGGCGTAAAACAGTCGCTGGAAAAATTGCAGGAAATAGTGCAGGGATCGGATCAGATCGCCCTCCCCCACTTGCGAAGCATGTATAACGAACCGACGATGTAAGCTCGATCCGGACCGCTGGCACCTGAAGTGTACCACGAATCACGAACCCGAAGCGATGAAGGCTTAACCCACGAGCCAATGGACAAGCACGACCCGATCTGGTGACGATGGCACGATCCGAACTAGTGTGGCACCACGACCCAACTTGAAGCATCATGATCCGACCCGGTGGGAGACTACTTGATAGACCATGAACTGACCCAAACCAATAGGTGTTCATGATCCGAACCAGATGAGTTGACATGGACGCATCGATCTGGAGCATGACACCATGACCCGACCCGTATGGAGCACCACGATCTGCCCCATGCATCACGAACCAGATGGAAATCAAACCGATGGGTGACTACGATCCGAAGCAAAGTGAAGGGCCAAACCGATCCGGAGGAGACCAAAACCCGAGATGCAAAGGTAGTCTAAATGGGAAGTAGAACTCAGGATCCAGTTGGGAACCAACGAGTTAACTTCATGATTGGACTTTGCTGTGGGATGTCTATAACTTTGATTCACCACCGAAAGACGAATGTTAGGCTACGGATCAGTGCAGTGGGGTAGTATTACTTCGTGGGGCAGAGTGATCGTAGCATGGGTATAAGCCAGTGCAGTGGAGCCGTCACGACTCCATAGGGCAGAGTGGACATAGCAAAGTATTAGTGGTTACGGATTAGTGCAGTGGAGCCGTCACGACTCCATGGGGCAGAGTGATCGTAACAAAGTATTAGGTGATCAAAGCGGTGGATATTGTATGCTTTACGCACTGAGTGAGAGATGTGAGGATGGTTGCTATGCTTGATTGTTTGCCATCACTACAACATGCATACCCCCACCCTCGTATCCTTTACACCATATGTTAGTGGCACCTTAGAGTATTATACGGTATGTTGTGCTAACTCTTTGGTTGCAGGTCCAGGTTCAGGTATGGTTTAATATACCTACTATTGTTCTGTTTTGTTGCTTATCGCTCATATCAGACTTTTGTCTGACCCAGAGTTTTATGTCTCTTCTTATTACTCTGAGTGCTCCTAAACGAGCAGACCAGAGACAGGTTAGCTGGTTATGTACGAGTAGCTGATCAGGAGATGAGCAAAAGGCTCCTACATATTATCTATATATATTCTACCTGTGTTGTTGATGGTCACTGCTTTGGGCATTATTAGTGTACCCTTCCTTTCTTTTTCTTTAGAGACAGTATTTTGAAGTTGTAATAATGGTTATGGATCATAAGCTGTATTTTGGATTTCCGCTGCTATGATGATTATTGTTTAGTTTTCAGCTTATACACTGTCTCGCCTGTTTTATGTCAAGTATGTTATTATTATATTTTATTCCATGCGTTGTGAGACATTCTACAGGTTCCTTATTAGTTCAAATTCCTTTCTTTTCCTTTCTTTGGCGACCATCCTGTGCTAGTCGGGCATTGGAAAAACGCGCTTTCATTGGAAATGTCGGCTGGTGCGGGGCGGGCCGTCACACTTGGTATCAGAGCTCTATGTTGCGTAGTTAACCTAGGGAAGACACCAGAGAGAGATAATACGTATATGAGAGCGCGCATTTGTAATATTTTGGTTTTCAAAAGCGCTATATATATATATATACTATTAGTATACTTAAGGATGAAGTCGCAATGCACTTGCACCACAGGAGAGATGGTTAATCGTTTTCTCCTTACAGATTGAACAATGAGCCGATATACGAGGGGTACTGGTGGAGGAGATAATAATGGGATTGATTCTGATATGAGGACGATGTTCACAGACTTTATGAGAGAGATGCTTAGAAATGTGCAAGGAGCAGTTCCCCATGCTGCAAATGGTGGTGGTGTAGGCGCCTAGGGCCGATTTCGCCAAGCCATGTAAGGATTACATTAGCCTTGGTGGGAAGTCGTTCCATGGAACGGAATCGGCTACAGAATTTCAGGATTGGTTGGATAGCTGTGAGTGCATCTTCGAAGACTTGGGTATCAAGGATGCGACGAAGAGAAACCTAGTGCCCCATCAGTTGCAAGGACGGGCGATGAATTGATGGAATGCTATTAAGGCTGTTACTCTAGAGTATCAAGTTACATGGGATCGGTTTAAGGCTCGATTCAGTGATAAGTTTATCCCAGCTGCTCAGAAATCAGAGTTGTTTAGGAAATTTCTAGAGCTTAAGCAGAATGGTAGGGCAGTCTCAGAGTACATTGCAGAGTTCGATACTTTATCGAAGTATCGATTATCCCTTATCGATACTGCCGAGAAGAAGAACGAGAAGTTTATAACTGGTTTGGATGGATACTTGGGGGAAAGGTTTATTAACCACATCGATGAGACGTTTGAAACGATTGTGGGGAAAGCTCTGAGATCATAGAGTCTATACCCTAAGTCGAAGACTAAGGTTGCATCTGCAGAAGAGCCAAACCCGCAAGCAAGCGGTGAAGGAAAGAATGGTTCTCAGAATAAGAGAAAGCAGAATCAGACCAAGGATGGCCAGAAGAAAAGGAATAAGAAAGATGTGGAGTGCTTTAGCTATGGCAAGAAGGGCCATTATGCTAAAGAATGTCGAGCAAAGCCAGCGGATAGGAAGTGCTTCAACTGTGGCCAAGTGGGACATCACAAGGATAAATGTCCGCAACCCCCTAAAGAAAAGTAGATTGTGAAAGCATATGCTATCAATGTTGTTCCTTCTTCGTCGGATGCCCCAACTGCGGCAGAGAAGGGAAATAATGTCGTCATTCAAGGTAAGCTTTATGTTTATGATGTTCCTGTTCGAGTATTGTTTGATACAAGGGCTTCCCGTTCCTTCATATCTAGTGACCTGGTAGATAAGTTGGGATTGGAACCCGAGATAGTCGATAGACCTTTAACGGTGACGAACTCGATTGGTGGTTCAACTAGCCTTAGCATGATTTGTCATAATGTGGTCTTATCGAGTCATGGATGCAGGTTTGTTTGCGATTGCTTTGTTTTGGGCTTTACTGGGTTTGGCATTATTTTGGAAGTCGATTGGCTCCAAAGTTACGGGGTGGCGGTAGACTGTGAGGGCTTTTTGGTGACAGTTAGAGCGGATGATGGGCAGAGGGTAGTGGTTAGTGGTCTACCTTGTGATGGGATAATGGTTAGTTTTCTAAATTCCCTTGACATCCCGCATGATGAGTTATCAGATGTGCCCGTGGCTAGCCAGTATCCGGACGTCTTCGAGGAAGTGACCGGACTTCCACCACACCGAGAGATTGAGTTTCTTATTGATTTAGTGAAAGATGCCAGGCCTATAGTGATGCCACTTCGTTGTATGGCACCAAGGGAGCAGCGAGATCTTGGGGTGCAAGTAAGCGATCTTTTGAAGAAGGGATTTATCCGAAGAAGTGTTTTTGAGTGGGGAGCACCAGTTATGTTTGCTACCAAGGCAGATGGTTCCCTTCGATTGTGTGTGGACTACCACGAATTGAATAAGGTGACGAGGAAGAATAAGTATCCTCTACCGCGGATAGATGATTTGTTTGATCAGTTGAGTGGCGCGAGGTGTTCTCCCAGTTGGATCTCGCGACAGGTATTCATCAGCTTAGAGTGTAAGCTGAGAGTATAGCTAAAACGGCCTTTCGGATGCCGTCTAGATTCTATGAGTGGTTGGTCGTGCCATTTGGGTTGACCAATGCACCAGCGTATTTTGTGGATCTTATTAATATGGTATTCAGAGATCAATTGAATAAGTATGTTCTTGTGTTCGTAGACGATATCTTGGTTTATTCAAGGATAGAGGAAGAACACAAGGAATACTTGAGGATAGTGACGGAGGTGTTGAGAAAACTGTTGATACACAAGATTTTGATTAATGACAACATAGAAATAGAGATCATTGACGAGCTGAATTCACATTTATCAAAGTGGAAATCAATAAAAATCATAGTGAAGATCAATGGAAATCATGACATGGAGCTAAGATTATATATATGTAGGTATGGAGTCGTGTTAGATTTATGTTAAAATCTATCCTCAAAGTATAACACGAATGCACAAAACAATTTAGAAACTGAAATTAGCTGGGGCTGAAATCTGTATATTTGAGGAATTGAAAAGTCACAGAAAAAGCCCAAACGGTCCAGGCTTCGACCGGGAAAGAGTGCAGAGTGATATAGACTGTGGACCGAGGTTCTTCGGTCCACAGCAAGAAAACGGTCGACCGCCCAAAAAGGACCTGTCGACCGGTCCGATTGTCTTTTGTGCATAACGGCTATTTTTTCAAATTCCTATCGACCTGTCGACCTTTTTTCTTGCTGTAATTTTTCTGAAAGGATGCTTCTTTTTGTGAAGAGATTTCTATTCAATTTCAAGAGAAATGGACACAACTCTTTATAGAAACTCTTCATGAAGGAATGCAACTATTCTACACTATAAATAGACTTGAAATCATACTTTCAAATCACCGAATCTTCTTCTATTTTCTGATCTTAACTCTATACTCTCTTGCATTCTAAAAGCTCTCTCAAATATTCAATACTTGTTGAATCCTTGAATCAATTTTATATCATTTGATTCAACAAGCAATCTTTCTTCCTTAAATCTTTGCATTCAAATCATATACTTGAGGATAAGATTATAGGAAGGGTGTACTCAATCGTTGGCAAATCAGTGTTGAAAGAAGAACACAATCAGAAGTCAAACTCTTGTAATTGTCCTGTGTGGGTAAGCTTGTAGCCCGTGAAATCAAGTGGGTAAGCTTGTGGCCCGTAAATCAAGTGGGTAAGCTTGTAGCCCGTGAAATCAAGTGGGTAAACTTGTAGCCCGTAAATCAAGTAGTTGTGAACCTGTTCCTCCGGGTGAAGCGAGGGTGTTGTTTAGTGAAAAGCCGAAGAGAAGCTTCGGGACTGGACGTAGGACTGGAGGTCCGAACTAGTATAAAAATCCTGGTGTCGTTACTCTACTTTACTTTACTTTATTGCATTTATAATTATTTGTGATATATATCTTGTTTGCGAATTTTTACCTGCATAACTATTGAATAGCTTAAGTTATCACATACCTTCCGCATAGCCATATTATAGATCCTGCACAAGTCGTACACACCCGACTTTTCAATTGGTATCAGAGCCTGGTGTTCTAGAGATCGTAACAACATCTTAGAACAAATGGCAATAAAGAAGTCTAGTAAAGGGATTAGAAAGTGGAAGAGCAACAAAGCCGAATCAAGAGAGCAAGGAAGCAAATGTCTCATGGCTAAAGTCAGATCACAATCGGTATGTGTAGATTCATTATTTAAAGATCTTTTGTTAGACCATGAAAAATTATTGAAACTCAATACAGTCGTTTTAGCTATGTCAAAAAATTACAAGCAAGAAAATTCCAAATTAAAAGAAGAAAACAATCGTTTGGTAAAACAAGCCAAATGTTTTGAAAATACCTTAGAAGAGCTTGTTTCTCAAAAAGATTTCCTTCAAAAAGAAAATGAGCGACTAGAAGATAAAAACAATGTTCTTTTAAAGGAAATCGATCTTTTGCAAAATAGAAATAAATCATTAGAAGATTCTTTAAATAATTCTAGTTCTTTAATTTCGTCTCTTGAAAAAGAGAATGGATCTCTAACTGAAAAGAATATGGAATTATCTAAATAATGTGAGTTTTTAAAGGTGAATAATAATATTTTGCAAAATGAAATTTCTGACTCAAAAGAAATTTTTGAAAAGTTACAATCTTCTTTAGATAATTCAGAATCTCAAATTTTAGGTCTCAAAACTGAGAATGGTACTTTAAAAAGGAAAAATTCTGAATTAAATAAGGAAATTGATGATTTAAAGAATAACAAAATTTCTTTTGGAAATGTCAATAGCGACTTTGGAAATAAATTTGATAAAAGTGCAAATAAGTTCGCAAAATTTAATAAAGGTCAAAATGATTTAAATATGATTTTATCTGGATCTCGACCTTTACATGACAAAAGTGGTTTAGGATATAATAAAACTAATCTTAGAAATAGTACTAGATATGCTTTCATGTATAATAAAAATATTACTGCTAGTACTAATGCTCGTCCTAGATCCAATTATTATAGAAATTCGAATACTTCTATGACTAGAGATCTGTATAATAGATCTAGAAGTATGAAAAGGAATATCAATAGAGATTACTTAAGTATTTGGGTTCCTGTAAGTTGGAAAAACAGAGAAAAATATATTGATGATTATTTTGATTCAGTAGTTAATAATGAAAATTTTATCTTTAAAAGATCCATTAAACCCTCTTGGGTATGGCTACCTTCCATCTAACTCGTGGACCCAAACAAAGCAAGTGGGTACCAAAGTATATGTATTCTACTTTTTTGCAGGTACACCACAATAAAAGGAAGGCGATTTTGATTTCTCCAAATGTCTCCGAAAACAAAATTCAATTTATCAAATTGCACATGATCCAATATCTCCCGAAGGTACTTTAATTTATATCTTATGTTCGATTACTGTTCTATCATGATGTTTAATCTTTTTAATCGATGACAAAGGGGGAGAAATATGCATATATATATATATATATATATATATATATATTCATGTATCATATAAATATTCATTTTATATGCACTAACATTTTGTTACAGGAAAAAGTAAGTTTTTATTATATATACTAACAAAATGTGCAGAAAACTTTTGGACAGGGGGAGATAGAAATATATAAGCATATATTCAGGGGGAGCTACTCAGTATCTCAAAAATATATGCAAGATGTTGTCATCAATCAAAAAGGGGGAGAATGTTGATACACAAGATTTTGATTAATGACAACATAGAAATAGAGATCATTGACGAGCTGAATTCACATTTATCAAAGTGGAAATCAATAAAGATCATAGTGAAGATCAATGGAAATCATGACATGGAGCTAAGATTATATATATGTAGGTATGGAGTCGTGTTAGATTTATGTTAAAATCTATCCTCAAAGTATAACACGAATGCACAAAACAATTTAGAAACTGAAATTAGCTGGGGTTGAAATCTATATATTTGAGGAATTGAAAAGTCACAGAAAAAGCCCAAACGGTCCAGGCTTCGATCGGGAAAGAGTGCAGAGTGATATAGACTGTGGACCGAGTTTCTCCGGTCCACAGCAAGAAAACGGTCGACCGCCCAAAAAGGACCTGTCGACCGGTCCTATTGTCTTTTGTGCATAACGGCTATTTTTTCAAATTCCTGTCGACCTGTTAATTTCGACCTGTCGACCTTTTTTCTTGCTGTAATTTTTCTGAAAGGATGCTTCTTTTTGTGAAGAGATTTCTATTCAATTTCAAGAGAAATGGACACAACTCTTTATAGAAACTCTTCATGAAGGAATGCAACTATTCTACACTATAAATAGACTTGAAATCATACTTTCAAATCACCGAATCTTCTTCTATTTTCTGATCTTAACTCTATACTCTCTTGCATTATAAAAGCTCTCTCAAATATTCAATACTTGTTGAATCCTTGAATCAGTTTTATATCATTTGATTCAACAAGCAATCTTTCTTCCTTAAATCTTTGCATTCAAATCATATATTTGAGGATAAGATTATAGGAAGGGTGTACTCAATCGTTGGAAAATCAGTGTTGAAAGAAGAACACAATCAGAAGTCAAACTCTTGTAATTGTCCTGTGTGGGTAAGCTTGTAGCCCGTGAAATCAAGTGGGTAAGCTTGTGGCCCGTAAATCAAGTGGGTAAGCTTGTAGCCCGTGAAATCAAGTGGGTAAACTTGTAGCCCGTAAATCAAGTAGTTGTGAACCTGTTCCTCCGGGTGAAGCGAGGGTGTTGTTTAGTGAAAAGCCGAAGAGAAGCTTCGGGACTGGACGTAGGACTGGAGGTCCGAACCAGTATAAAAATCCTGGTGTCGTTACTCTACTTTACTTTACTTTATTGCATTTATAGTTATTTGGGATATATATCTTGTTTGCGAATTTTTACCTGCATAACTATTGAATAGCTTAAGTTATCACATACATTCCGCATAGCCATATTATAGATCCTGCACAAGTCGTACACACCCGACTTTTTCAAAAACACCAATTGAAAGCAAAGTTTTCTAAGTGTCACTTCTGGAGGAGGGAAGTGAGATTCTTGGGCCATGTTGTTTCAGAAAATGGTATTGCCGTGGACCCTGTGAAGGTGGCTATGGTACAAGATTGGTCTACGCCCAAGAATGGAACAGACATAAGAAGTTTCTTGGAATTGGCTGGATATTATCGTAAGTTTATCCAAGACTTCTCCAAGATAGCAGCACCGTTGACTCGGTTACCCAAGAAGAATCAAGATTTTGTTTGAAACGAAAAGTGCGAGAATGCATTTAAGAGTCTAAAGGAAAAGTTGACATGTGCACCAGTGTTAGTCATTCCTAAGGGGAATGAAGAGATGTGGTATACACAGATGCATGTGGTACTGGGCTGGGTGTTGTATTGTTGCAAGGAGGTAGGGTTGTAGCTTATGCTAGTCGGCAACTAAAACCGCATGAGAAAAGATATCCTACCCATGATTTGGAATTGGCAGCGATTGTGTTCGCATTGAAGATGTGGAGACATTATCTCTTGGGAGAAAGATTCGAGTTGTTCACCGATCATAAATCGTTGAAGTATCTTTTCTCTCAAAATGATCTAAATCTCCGACAGCAAAGATGGTTTGAATTCTTGGCTTCCTATGATTTCGATATCGCATATACACCAGGAAAGGGAAATGTGGTAGCTGATGCATTGAGTAGAAGACACGCCAGTTTAGGGGCTATGTTTCTAGAATGGAAGCAACTAGAGTACATCGCTGGGTATGATTTCAGACCAAAGTGCGAATTGGATCCAGAAATGTTAGCAAGTTTGACGATCAGGCCTACTTTGATTGAGCGGATTGGTTCCAGTCAAAGGGACGATCCTAACCTATTGGAAATCATCTCAAGTTAGAGATGGGAATCAACGAAGAGATGAACAAGTATGGGCTTGATCGAGATGGATGGATTAGAAAGAATGGAAGACTAGTTGTGCCCAATGTCAAGGGATTGAGAGATAAAGTGCTTAGAGAATGTCATCACTCAAAATTGACTATACATCTCGGTGGTAAGAAAATGTATCGAGACATGAAGCAGACCTACTACTGAGAAGGGATGAAAAGAGGCGTTGGGAAGTTTATATCCAAACGCATGAATTGCCAGCTAGTTTAAGCTGAGCAAAAGATGCCTAGTGGTTTGTTACAGCCATTGGAAATTCCTAAATGGAAATGAGAACAAGTCTCAATGGATTTCATTGATGGGTTACCAAGAACTAGATCGGGCTATGATAGCATTTGGGTGATTGTGGACCGATTGACTAAGAGTGCAAGGTTTATGCCGGTCAAGTCAAATAGAACGACAGCTAAGTTAGTGGAACTATATATGAAATGGGTAGTGAGATTTCATGGAGTACCTAAAAGTATTGTGAGTGACCAAGACTCATTGTTTACTAGTGGGTTTTGGAAGAGCTTACAAGAGGCTCTAGGGTCAGAATTACATCTCAGTACCGCCTATCATTCTCAAACCGACGGTCAGACAGAGAGGGTGAATCGTATATTAGAAGATCTCTTGAGAGCTTGCATATTGGATTTTGGTGAATCATGGGATGCCCATTTGCATCTAGTAGAGTTTGCATATAATAATAGTTATCAATCCAGTATCGGCATGGCTCCATTTGAAGCTTTGTATGGAAAACTGTGCAACTCACCGTCATGTTGGTTAGAAACCGGTGAAAAATTTGTGCTTGGGCCAGATGTGATAAGAGAAACCTCATATCAAAGTTATCCGACAATGAATAAAGGCTGCCCAAGATAGGCAGAAGAGTTATGCTAATAAGAGGAGAAGAGATTTAAAATTCTCGATTGGTGACTTGGTTTTTGTCAAGATTTCTCCATTAAAGAGCGTGATACGATTTGGTAGGAGAGGCAAGTTAACACCAAGATTTGTTGGTCCATTCCCAGTTCTCGAGCAGGTTGGGAATTTCGCATATAAAGTTGAATTACCAGAGAAGATGGCAGGAGTTCATAACGTATTTCATGTTTCCCAGTTAAGGAAATTCGTGCACGACCCTAATGTGACTATTTCACCGGATCAGTTGGACGATATCGAGGTTGAACCCGAGGCGGTTGGGAACCGCATGCCTATGCGTATTGTTGAGAATGATATGAAGCAGCTTCGAAGGAAGGCGGTGAAACTAGTCAAAGTTCAGTGAGGTGATGATGAGGAAGATTGTACTTGGGAAACAGAGGAGAACATAAGGAGGAAGTATCCAGAACTCTTTGCCTGGTAAGGTTTTTTATTGGTATAGTACTCCCTTGTTAGTAAACCGCATGCTAGGATAGGTTTGTTGTGTTGTTTTGTATGCTTTATTGTTTTGTTAATGATTGGTAGGCATGTGGGATCATTTGTATGTTTTGGGTTAAGGAATTTCGGAGACGAAATTTGTTAAAGGGGGTGGGGGGGAGGGAATGTAACGACCCGCATTCTACGCATCGAAGGATCGTAGAAAATTTATTTCTTTCTCGTAAGGAGTCGTATGGTCGTGTGACATTGGGGGACAACTATTGGGGTCTTTCCCATGTTGCCGATTTCTGCAGATTTTTGAATGACCGTTTTGCCCCTAGCTGATCTTGTTTTGGCCATAACTTTTGATTGGTAAGGAATTTTGACCTGAAACCACTTCCATTAGATCTGGATGATGGTTTACCTTTACATAGAGTGGTCATATGTGAAAAACGGACTTACCGTTTTGGAGATATGGACGAAATAAAGTTTAGAAGGTGAAAAACTGCTTAACCGGGCCAAATGAGGTGATTAGTGAATGGGCCTATAACCCATTTCGGGATTAGGGTTATGGGGAGGCTGAAATGAGTTAGGTTTTCCTTCTATTTCAGTTTTCCAGCCGCCATTTACCTCTTAGAAACCCTAACAATGGCCTTCACCTTCTAATTTCATCCCAAATCGCTCTCTAATCAAGGATTAAGCTTAGCAGCATCAAATCAAGGAGAAATAGCACCATTTCAGAGTTAGAACTGCTGTTAGACATTGGTATTCACCCAAATTAGAGGAGTTCCAGTTCTGAAAGTTTTTAATTGTGGCAAAGGCTAGTGATTAGCCTTGATTTTACACTAATTATGGTTAATTAAGGGTAATTAGTTTTAATTAGCGAATTTAAACATAATTAAATTCTAGAAAAATGTTTAGAAATTCTTAAACACCGTTTTAGACCTCTGTTGGAAGTTTGGGTTAATTTGGTTAAGTTTTACTAATCCTAACATTAGTTATTGTTAAACAAGATTAAGGAAAAAACATGGGTTTTGGGTATGTTTGATACATTTAGCCTTGTCATATTGTTGTTTTGATGTTTGTGGGTGGTTACATATGCTGCTATTATTGTATGGTATGCTTTGTGATCGATTAAAACAGTTAGAATAGTCGAAAATGTCGTTGTATGGCGTAAAACAGTCGCTAGAAAAGTTGCAGGAAATAGTGCAGGGATCGGATCGGATCGCCCTCCCCCACTCGTGAAGCATGTATCACGAACCGGCGATGGAAGCTCGATCCACACCACTGGCACCTGAAGTGTACCACGAATCACGAACCCAAAGCGATGAAGGCTCGACCCACGAGCCAATGGAGAAGCCCGACCCGATCTGGTGACGATGGCATGATCTGAACCAGTGTGGCACCACGACCCTGCTTGAAGCATCACGATCCGACCAGGTGGGAGACTGCTTGATAGACCACGAACCGACCCGAACCAATAGGTGCTCACGATCCGAACCGGATGGGTTAACATGGATGCACCGATCTGGAGCATGCCACCACGACCCGACCCATATGGAGCACCACGACCCGCCCCATGCATCACGAACCAGATGGAATTCAAACTGATGGGTGACTACGATCCGAAGAAAAGTGAAGTGAAGGGCCAAACCAATCCGGAGGAGACCAAAACCCGAGATGTAGTGGTAGTCCAAATGGGAAGTAGAACTCAGGATCCAGTTGGGAACCAACGAGTTAACTTCATGATTGGACTTTGCTGCGGGACGTGTGCTAAGGAGTTATCGACGTCCATAACTTAGATTCACCACCGAAAGACGAATGTTAGGCCTCGGATCAGTGTAGTGAGTAGTTATTACTTCATGGGGCTGAGTGATCGTAGCATGGCTATGAGCCAGTGCAGTGGAGCTGTCACGACTCCATGGGGTAGAGTGGACATAACAAAGTATTAGTGGTTACGGATCAGTGCAGTGGAGCCGTCACGACTCCATAGGGCAGAGTGATCGTAACAAAGTATTGGGTGATCAAAGAGGTGGATATCGTATGCTTTACGCATTGAGTGAGAGATGTGAGGATGGTTGCTATGCTTGATTGTTTGCCATCACTACGACATGCACACCCCCACCCCCGTATCCTTTATACCATATGTTAGTGGCACCTTAAGAGTATGTATGGTATGTTGTGCTAACTCTTTGGTTACAGGTTCAGGTATGGTTTAGTATACCTGCTGTTGTTATGTTTTGTTACTTATCACTCATACCAGACTTTTGTCTGACCCAGAGTTCTATGTCTCTTCTTATTACTCTGGGTGCTCCTAAACGAGCAGACTAGAGACATGTTAGCTGGTTATGCACGAGTACCTGATCCGGAGACGAGCAGGAGGCTCTTACGTATTATCTACATATATTCTCCCTGTGTTGTTGATGATCACTGCTTTGGGCATTAGTAGTGTACCTTTCCTTCCTTTTGCTTTAGAGACATTATTTTGAAGTTGTAATAATGGTTATGGTTCATAAGCTGTATTTTGGATTTCCGCTGCTATGATGATTATGGTTTAGTTTTCAGCTTATGCACTGTCTCGCCTGTTTTATGTCAAGTATGTTATTATTATATTTTATTCCATGCGCTGTGAGACATTCTACAGGTTCCTTCTTAGTTCAAATTCTTTTCTTTTCCTTTCTTTAGCCACCGTCCTAAGCTAGTCGGGCATTGGCACATGCACTTTCATTGGAAATGTCGGTTGGTGTAGGGCGGGCCGTCACAACGGTCCTAATGAAACTTATTTTGTCGAACTCCAAGTCTGTTTGCTCAAAAATCTCTATTTCGGGCTCGAATGGTTGATCAATTCATATTGTTGCGCACGGCCACATACTAGCTCCAAAAAATATGAAATTTGGAATGTAGCAATAATTTAATATTCTGGATCCACCAAAATTGATTTCGTCGTAAACGGAGATCATTTGCAAAATTGCCATTTCTAAGTGCTTAAATAATATTAAAATACTAATAAATTCCATAACGACTATTTAGAATTTTAATTTGGACATAACTTATAATTTATAATTTGAAATCACAATTTCTTACATTGTCGGAAAGATATAATTAAATAGATCCTAACGTTTCTTATTTCATCAAATTCTGATTTATATCGAATTCTGTATACTCGTTTAAAGTTTAAAATTAAATTTTCAAACTACCACGCTATTACAAACTCGTTTTACTTAAATTTTAAATTTATATGCTCGAACTTCATTTTAAATAATTTTTTAGTCGTTAATTCTCGAAATAAATCATTTAAAAGTATTTAATTTTTATTAAAATCAATTAAAAATAAATTTTAAGTTAGTTCCAATATTTCGGGTTGTTACAATCTCCCCTACTTAAATCTTTTTCATCCCAAAAAAGAAGAGGAGCTGAAAGCCATTTAAGTAACCCACTCAACTTTCATTCTGGCTCAAGTTCTTCATCTTTTCAGGGTTTAAGAACTTCAATTTTCCTAAAATTTGGCTAACGCCTTAAATTTTTGAAAAATTTCGCCATAGCCTCCATTGTACGAGTTGATATGAACAAATATATATGGCCTTATCAAGCACTCAATAAATCAATATATCAATATACAAACCAAACCAAACAATTGTGACTTATCTACACCTAAGGGAGACGTGTAAAAATTATCATCCCTTGACCCTGTGATGGGCTTTAGTCGCGATCTATGTGCCTTATCTACACAAAAGAGAGACGTGTATATTTTTGTTATCTCAAGACCCATTGATATGGTTTATTATTAAATCCTGCAATTTATTGTTATATGTTTATTAAGTCCATAATCAGTCTTCGGTCCAACCTGCATGTCAATCCTTATCATATAAGCATCAAATAATTGCATTATCATATGGTAATCCAAACCTCATCATATGAGCATCAAAAAATAACATGCTTATATCAATATGCTATGCTATGTTGTTCATAATATATGCTATGCGGTGTACTCCATATTACTGTTTACTATCCAATGGTGTATGTTTTATTTTACACAACCAACCATCACAACGCATCCAATTCACTCATAACAATAATAATAATTAAATTGCACAATTATAGTAAATATGTACTTTTTGTTGGGCATGCAATTTATTCCTTTACTTAGCTTTAAACCAATACCTATTCGACATATATGTACATATATCTATATATATCTAGTTCCAACTAATTCCAAATTAATTCAATATTAATTTTGATTTAGTTCAACTTTTCTTCTATATTCATATTGGTTTTATCATTTTAATTTTATTTAACTTCACTTAAGTTAAAATTTTAATTCATTTGATTTACTTTCATATTTTCAATCAATTTAACTTTTGTTAGTTAAATTTTAAAGCTCAAATTATTTCCAAATGCTTATATTAGTTTAAGTATATTTTGATGTTTCATTTGGAATTATATACTCATCCCACTTTCGAAACTCGAAAATAAACACTGATGATGATATATCAATCACCAGAATCATCCCCAAGCGACTAAAATGTGGTTCTATATCAATCAAGTATATTCAAGACTTCGGATATATGCCAGCTAGGCATATATGCAAAATCTTCTCATACTCGATAGTCCAACCTCGACGTCAAATAACATACTCAAATCTTATTATAAAATAATCGGTACGTTATTCATATATTTTCCAAAACATATATTTTCTTTATATATAAAATATAATTGAAAAATCAGATTATATATATATAATCACGAATACGTTTCTTATAAACATATAGCTCTCAACTCATTCTAGGGTGTTACTAATCCCATCTCTAATGAGTTTCTCATTCTAAGATACTACCAATCTATCTCTAATGAGTATTCTTGAATAGAATATTACTAAATATATCTCTGAGGAATTCTTTTGGCTGGTTCTAATGTGTCTTGTTCTCAACCTCTATAAACCAAAGCTCTGATACCACCTGTAGCGACACGAAATCCCCGACCGGCCTAGACCGAATGAGAACACATATTATTTGAGAACATGACACATCAGAACATAAAACAATAGGACTTTTCATTGCCATTACAAAAATCTACATCATAGTACAAGGATATCAGAGTGCAGAAAATAAATATTCAGCAGAATTACAACCATCAAAAAATAAAAAAAATTACATAACAGCGGAAATGTTATATAAATACAATATAAATACAATGTAGCGGAAAAACATCATCTAACATAGCTGAAGACTACACACAGATACAGAGCTTTCCAAATATAACTACAGCCGTAATCTAGGATCTGTAAAGAATAGAATCTGCAATACCAAAACTACTGGCTTCCCATGTGGAAAATATGAGCACCTAGAGTTTAGGTGGAAAACAATAAACCCCGAGTCGGTCATGTGACTGGTATGAGAATTTAAAACGATTATTAAAAACTTTAAAAGGTTGGAAAATCAAGGGACCACGACATTTACACCACATGAATAAATTAATATAAAACAAACAACGCAATGCTTTTTTGAAAAATGAAGCTATTATAAGACTCAGGTCCCATCACGCAATGCAACGCAAGCCGGAGGATAGAGTTTTACCTTATAAAAGCCAAACATGCTTGGTACGCTTTAAAACAAATAATTTTGATATTACTATAAGTGCATAGTGTAGAAAACAACTTCAAATATAAATTTATCAATTACAAACGAAATAAGTACCATATATTATGTCTCCATATAGGTTTACAATTAAAACTGTAATGTCGCGTATCGGATATTGGGTTCCATCCATAAGCCGAGGTAAGGGATCTTCCTCACCGGTTTCGGATCACCTCTAGTAAGATGTCCAAGATCACACCATAGGTAACCCTTGGTTAGCGACATGGCCGCTCCACACTTACTTTTGTGGATTATTTATTCCTGAACAATATGTTTTCAGGTCCTTTCAGACCGGTCACTTAGTCAGTAAGTCGACCATATGACCCTTTTTCATCTTTATATCTTAAGCGCCTCATCATCCAATCATCCACATAAGTAAAAACGTGTAGGCTCTATAGCATGACATCACCCATTGCTAGAAAGAAATGCATGTCCTCCATGTGGTCCTCATCTCGTTTTTGACTCATACTAGGGTGTGAAGTTCGCGAATTAACGCTATACATAAAGTGGTGCTACTTAAAGACGTGTTTTGATCATCATCCACAAGGCCCTTCTTTTCAACAAAGGCCATGATCTTTGCATCTCAGGATGCCACATTGTTAATTCATACCATACCATTGATTTCCACCAATGTATTACATCTAAGCTCGTACGTCACAAAGAAGGGTGTTAAGCAAAGAGAATAAATTCTGCGCCACCAAACAGAAATACATTTAGCAGAGATCAATGAATATAGCGGGAAATATAATGTTATACATACAATCCATTTGCAAGTCTATTCTGGGTCTGAATGTAACCTGAGGTACCTTATTCTTCATCCCATATGTCCGATACAGGAGAGAGGTCCTCGCATATCCGGTCGATTTCCAAGTACGTTTGGACGACCACCACTTATAACCACAGCTTGGGTGTACTTTCCAAGTGAGACATCAACAATAGCCCAAATGATGTGATGATCTCCAGTCTTTAACCATTGTCTTCATTCTTCAATTTTAGATCATCGTAACAACTATTCAGAATGGGTTAAACCTCGTCTTTCCGAATAACTGGCGCATCATTATAATCTTGTGATAAATACACAAAGGTAGCACACATCTCATTCTTATCCAGAATATTCTTTTATTTAAATATTCTTATCATTGGTGAGACGTTCCCATTAATTTTACAAAAGATAAGTTCTTTTAAACTTATTGTTTAATCTCCCTTTGGATATCATTTTCAAAAGATTTTATTATATCTTTTCACAGCTTAAACCAAATTAAGGTTTATATAACTAGTTGGTTTTATCAAGACTTACCGAAGTAATCATTTATTTTACTATTCCCAATACCAACCTATTCATCCTATAGAGTAAAATTGGTGGTACTCCATATCTAACACCCATCGTGTTATCGGTAAATTTAATTACCATTTAACGTTCAAATCTAATTAAAGATTTAACTATTGTATGGAGTAAAACTGGTGATACTCCATCTCGAACACTTCTCGAACTTGATAAATTTAATTATCCCATTCACATTTCAATCTAATTAAATATTCATTAAAATTCCACTTAGTTTTAATCTTCAAAAATCATTGTTTAATGATCATTCAACTTAGGAAATTAATCCTATCTTTAACTGGGTTAAAGAATAAAAGTCGTTTAAAAACACTGTTCACAATAAACCCAAAATCATCTTCCATTAATATGGAATCTTCATGGAAATTTGAATACTTTATAATTGATATTTATTTCCGTATCAGGCTAATAATATAATTGAAATAACAGCAAAGCCTTTTTAAATTCCATAAATAGCAAAGGCCTCCCTTTACGAAAAAATCATTTCAATAATAATTGAATTCCATTCAATTCCAATTTAATTGAATAAACTGGAAAACTTTATTAAATTTTATTACAAAGACTTATTCCTTTTTAACATTGGGTTTAGGAATAGTACTATTTAAGATACTATTCACAACAACCCAAATCAACTTTGATATTAAATGTAAAATCTTAAATGGAAATCATGTCGATTTACATTCATACCAAATTCTGAAACCAACAGATATCAGTTTGAAATAACGTTATCAATATCTTCCAAATTTATCCTGTTTAATCACGGAGTCTAATTTCGAAATATCCGAAGATAATTTCCATTCAAGTTCATTCCAATTTATATGTTGGAAATCCATAGTTATATTAAAACCATTTACAAATCCAATTGATTAATTTAAAATCATTGGATTACTACTATAGTTGTTAACTAGTTCATTCAGATAAAATATCTTTTATCTTTTCAAAAACTTGGAATATTTAATCCGAAATCTTTCTAAATCATTTATTATGATTTTACACAATTTATTTATATTTTTAATACTTTTATTAAGGCCCTTACAGTCGGTTTCCAATACCGGCTACCGAACTGCATCCATAACGATCTTTTCCCAAAACAGATTTGGACTTAAAATAAAAACCTAACCGTTGGATTTAAAAAATTCTCATTTTTTAGACAGCTCGTTTCATTACGGTTCCAATGATTCCAATTTTGGAAGAATCTGATAGATTGATCTCCTGTTACATCAATAAAAAGTTTAGGGTTGATGTTCGTGAACTGTCGCGGTGTGATGCGTTCTATTCAAGCCCGAATCAATTTATAAATTTTAAATATAAATCGAAGCGCTTCAAAACCATTTTTATAAATTATATAAAATACATATTTATTTTGAAAGCTCGTTTCAGTCGTTTATATTCGAAATTGCAAATTTCAATGTACAATCAATTTTTATTATCATTTTTACTTCAAAACCATTGGTTATAGTTACGAATACTCATCGATATTTTTATATCTTTTCATCCATCCAAAATCAGACGTCCAAATCAAACTTTAATTTTCATTGAATATTAATTATTAAAATATTCATTTTTATTCCAGATTGAAATAACATTCAACTGATACTTATATAAATTATTTTATATGGATTTTATTCATTATATGCATCAAACAATAGTCATAAACAACTATCAAACATCCAATTAACATTCACTGTGCACTTACATCCATATAAGCCTTAAATAAAATATTTAGCGCTCATATTGGCTTGTCAATCAATCGATTAACATCAAATCCATACACTTGGGATAAATGTAAATCAAATATCATCTCAATACCCATGTTGGGTTTTCAACCAATAAATAATCAATTAATGAATTATTTATTCAATTCAATTTTTTTTTTCAATCCAACCAATTATACTTAAGCAATTGATGACCAATTCAGTTTTTAAATTATAAACGGATATTTATATCCAATTTCAACTACCACAAATAATCTAACATTGTTTTCAACACAATAATTATTTCAAAATCACATTTGAATCATAACATAAACAATCAATAATTCAACCATTGGGTTTGCAAACAATTGTGATGTGTGCTACCATGCACCGAATAAAAATTTGTGATAATTAAACAAATAAAAATCAGCATAGCCAGTCAATGTATTTTTAAATATGAATATGATAACATAACAAAATAGTTGAGTGAGAGAGTTCTAACATTGGTCGGCTCGAATGGTCGATTTCTCTTTTTAGATCAAATTAAACTTAGGTCTAATTTGACCTAAAAATGCAACTTGCTCCAAATTCGACCAAATTAGTTTTGTTGCAAAGCTCTCGACTCTACGATCGCAACAGGTCCAGTTTTGCGCAATTCTGAGTTCGTATGTTAGAGATATTAACATCTGAATATTGGATACACGAATTAATTAAATAATTAAACCCTCAAATTCACGTTCACCTAAGAAATGCTCGATCACGCCCATCGTTCACCACCGTCAGGCCACCAGAGGGTCAGTCAAACCTTCTAGTTACTTCCCCATCCAGGGTGATCCCATGCCAGAAGTGGTGATCGCCATCTCGCTGTCGTTGGCCAAAATTTGGTCATGCCCCCAAAATCCCAATCGACCCACGATTCTCCACCACTATGTTATGTCATGGTCGCGCACCACTGCCGACCGATAGCCCTCGCCACCCCCGACTATCCCCCTTCAGACACCTCGACCCCACATCACCTGTGCCGGCCGGAAAATGGTCAAATGTATTCGTACCTTCACCAAAATTGTCAACGACGTTCAACTTCATATTACGGTCACCAAAGCCACATTCAGGCAAAACACTATAAAGCAAATTTGTTGCTCTCCCCCTAGTCTGCAATTTTCCTTTTGACACCATCTTCTAATTCTTCTTCTTTTGGCCACAAATTCACTAAAATCGAAAGTCATTTTCTAACTTTAAACCTAAATCTCGACGAATTCCGGCAACGATAGGTCATGAAATTTTTATGGTAGGTAGATCTCAACATGATCTATAACTTTCACTTTATGGGTTTTGGCTAATGGTTAATGGTTGGTGAGATATAAATTATTTCAAGTGTAGGGGCTTATTTGCAAAATATTTTTAGAGAGGGAAGGGGGTGGCTGCAAAATTACAAAGAGGAAGAAAGAAATAGGGCTTGGGGAAGAAAAGATATTATATGAAACACCCCACGTTCATTAATGTCACTCACAAAGGGAATGCATTAACTTCAGTGAAGCATTATAGGTAAGAGATGCAGATAAATTACAAGACAGACAAATAAATTAGCAGAAAATAAAGTCATTTTATAAGCAACGTAGTTCATTCAAGCTTTTACAACAATTGACTCAATCATACTTAAAAGTATTACATAAAATCTGTCTTGATTCAAAAACTTCCAAGTATATAAGAAGCATAAAACATAGCAAAGTAGCATAAGTCCCCATATTAAAGTGCAATCACAGCCATAGCCAAAGATAAGAGGTTCCAAGCCATACATCACAGAATCTTCGAGCTTGGAAAGAGAAACGATCCAAACTAAGCTGAGCTATTCCCTCCCTGACCACCTGGGGCGAACGAAAGAAAAGAAGATGAAAGAAAATAGGTCAGACAAAAGGTCTGGTAAGTACAGTGACTTTCAGCATGTAAATAGGCAAAAGCATCATGACATGAATAAACTGAATATAAGAAAATACCGTGATAACAAGGATAACAAGATAACATACGATTAGCATAGGTAATAAGGCAAGATAAACTGAATGCACTTCTACTCTTTCACTGCTTCGCTACTACCCTGTTATTCTGATTTCTATATCTCTGCACCACCTAACTAGTGTCCCAACTAGTAATATGTATAAAATGATGATATGATAATGTGATCCCAATCCCCGCAATTGTGGTAGCCTTCAGGTGTACATCTAGTAGGAGGATCTTACCTCAATCAGCCTAATTGCCATGAAGATGTTAGATGTACCCTTACTACCCTATCGATCGGCTCCCACTTGTATTAATGTTCCATGTGTCTATGTCAATCGGTCCTCTCTTGTGTGTAGATACCTTGTGCTGGTCCCACCATAAGGTGTATCAATCCTTATGAAAGCAACCCGACACGATTCGAAATGCACAGTGTGTAACTACTGGTACCCAGTGTCTGCTTTTACCACTCCGGAGTACGTGCACGCCCGTAATCCATCGGAACCAACACAAACGTACCCCCTGCCGCTATTTTGACAGCTTATAATCAGCCCAGTAATCGTGCCCCACCCTGCCAAGTTTCAGGGTACCTTGATACATCTATGTGGGTTACTGCTGAAATGGGTCCCCATTACTAGGGTTTCCTACTGGTTAAGTTTGTGGGCCTATATTTACTAATATTACCCACCAACCCGATATGTACTTAACCCTCCCACTGATTCAAGCATGTTTATTTAATGGTTAAGTTTGTGGGCCTATATTTGCTAGTATTAACCACCAACCCGATATGTACTTAACTCTCCCACTGATTCAAGCATGTTTAATTAATGGTTAAGTTTGTGGGCCTATATTTACTAATATTACCCACCAACCCGATATGTACTTAACCCTCCCACATATTATGTCAATACGTATTATTGGTTAAGCTTGTCTTATCCCTATCTGCTTCGTTCATGTAATGTTGGTTAAGTGTTGTCCATTCATGTTAACTTAACCCACCCACACATCATGTTGTATTGGTTAAGTGTTTTCTATTAACTTAACCTCACTCGTTCATCATGTTATATTGGTTAAGTGTTGCCCTCTTGTGTTACTTAACCCTATCATACATCATGTTATATATATTGGTTAATTGTTTCCTTCTTGTGTTACTTAACCCTACCATACATCATGTTATATATATATTGGTTAAGTGTTGCCTTCTTGTGTTACTTAACCCTACCATACATCATGTTATATCGGTTAAGTGATGCCTTAGTTAACTTAACCCTACCATTCTTAACATGTCCTATTTATTAGCATTAATTGATTTATTAATGCACTAACCTCTCACATTAGATCTGTGTTGTTGTGGTTACTAGATGTGTCGGGCGGTTCCGGGCAGTTTTACACCACAACTCAATCTAACCTCGGGTTTTTCTTGGGCATGATGTACTAACCTCTCACATTAGATAGGTGTTGTGGTGGTTACTGGATGTGTCGGGCGGTTCCGGGCAGTTTTACGACACAACTCAATCTAACCTTGGGTTAGGCATGTTTATCTTTTAGCATATTTACCATAAACGTCCAAGTCTAGATTTTATATGCTAATCATCCCAAATTCACAAAACTGGTCATGTTCCAATTCTCAAGTTATACACCAACAAAGCTAATTGCAAGTTATTGCCCCACAAATTCAAATTCAAATTCAAGTTATTACTCAAAATAGTTTACACCCAATCTTCCCAAATTTGCAATAATAGTCATACCTCAAAATCACAATATACATTATGCTTGGCGTCCCAACCAATAGTTATTCCCAATCTGGATTAATATTCCAATTTACAGTTTACGCCCAATCTAGATTTAATATTTCAAATTACCCCAAGTTCGTAACAATAATAATTATGCCCCAAAACTTGATTTATATGCCAATTAACCCGAACTTGCAGTTATAATGATGATAATGCCCCAATATCAATTACCAGTTATACCCAAATCTCAATTACAAGTTATGCCCAATAGTACATAAAATAGATTAGGCCCAATTCCCCCGTATTCCAATCGTATATATATAACAAGATTTCGTCTAGGTTTGAGACAACCTGGATCCATAATAAAAGGGGAAGAAGAGGAAACATTAAAGATTAGGCATAAAATAGCCATACGACGCTAGATTTGATAATAGCAATATCAGGAACATAAAAGAAGTATAGATCTGAATAGAATTACATCGCAGGCATAAATCTGATAGATTAGATTTGAATAACATCGCAGGCACAAATCTGATAAAATAGTTTTGAATAACATCGCAGGCACAAATCTGATAAAATAGATTTGATAAATATGAAAGGATTATCTCATAATCAGGTATAGCTTGGATTCAGATTATTACATGCCAAGAATTTCAATTAAGAATTCACATCTGAAAGTAACTTGAATGTAACACCCCACACCCGCTACGGTCACTCACTAAGGGAATGCCATAACATCGGTGGAGTATTTTAAGTGAATATAGAACAGAAAAATTACAACAAGACTGATATAAGTAATACTTGAGAATTTAAAACATCATTTCATTGCAGCGGAAAGTAAAACATGTTTGGTTACACCAAAACCATAAACAGGAGTCAAGTACATAATATCCATCCTGATAAAACAAAAGTACATAATCCCACTACATAACTTAATAGCCATACTAGAAAAGATAAACTGAGCTTTACATCCACGGTCCAAGCTCCAAAAGATAGATAAAGCAGTCTGATCAAAGCCCACTAGTGCTAGGCCCACTCTGATAACCTGAGGGTTGGGAAAAAGATAAAAACAATGGGGTCAGACATAAGTCTGAGCGAGTCCTATAACTTTAACAATACAATCAATAAAGTAACCAGAGTAAGACGTAAGCTTGATATACGGTAACGACTGGGGATAAATGGCTACATTAAGCAGCCAACTAGACTTAGGATGAACTAAGATAACCGTAAAGACGCATTTACCCACCCAAGGATAATTACTACACTGCACCACCCCAGATCTACCCACCCAAGGGTAATTCCAACACTGCACCACACCAGTTCTACCCACCCAAGGGTAATTCCAACTTAAGGTTGATCCCACTAAGTGTACTTAGTAATTTTTAATAGTAGTTTCGTGTACCCCTAGCTGACTACATAGGTGCCGTCTGCACCTATCTCCACTAGGTGTACCCACTACTCCCCAAGCGATCGGCTCCCTAACGTAGATACCCGTGCTGGCTCCACAGTGGGGTGTATCATTCCCCAAAGTGGCAACCTGATAATATCAACGGTGCACGGCTTATACCTACACAATGCAACAACGTCTTACTTACCAGCCCGGGTCCACACACGCATATGAAACCCGTTGGACTTGCGTTGCCACCGCTAACCCGTTTTGGCCTCTTACAGTCAAGCCCAATATGCGTGTCCCGTCCTCGACTTGGGTCGAGCCCACAAAGATACGTTTGGGATATTGGTTGAAATGGGCCTCCACAAGCTACCCACCTAAGCTTGCCATTTCTAGTGAATCCCACTTAACCCTTTAACCATGTCCACTTACATGTTATAAATTTTGGTTAAGTCATTTAATCATACTTTAATTGCCACTCAAGGCACCCACTAGATTTCCACATGCCACCCAAGGCACTTACTTGATTCCCACATGCCACCCAAGGCACTTACTTAACCCTTTAATCATGTTTAGTTACATGTTCCACTTTGGTTAAGTATTCTAATCGTATTTTCTATTGCCACCCAAGGCAACCCACTAGTTTCCTCATGCCACCCAAGGCACCCCCACTAGTTACTACATGCCACCCAAGGCACCCACTTAACCCCTCATGCCCCACTACATGCTAATTTGGTTAAGTGTTTCTTAATTAATTAAGATCGTAACCTTTGTAAAGACCTCTCACATTAGACTGTCTTTTATGGCAGCTGGATATGCCGGTTGGTTCCGGGCAGCCTTACACCATAACAGAGTCTAACCTCGTGTCTTTACACTTGTCACGTATTTAGTTTATGACTAAGACCTCTCACATTGGGCCAATCATTTGTAGCCGCTGGATTTGCCGGTCGGTTCCGGGCAGTCTTATGCTACAAAAGGGTCCAACCTCGTGTCTTGGTCGATTAATTACACCTAATTAATCACCCCCATAATTTGTATTAATTATCCCTAATTAATTACAAATATTTAAGAATATGGGTAGACCTAACTCAATAGGTAAATTCCCAATTCCATAATATGGGTAGACCTAACTTAATAGGTAAATTCCCAATTATGTCCATCCACTTTATGGTATGTTTAATCATACCCACTTCACACAATTTTATGTGTTCATTAATTTTTACCCCATCGTCCCCACGTAAATACATTAACATGACATACTTCAAAAGAGAAGATTCATCATACACACAATGGGTTCAACTTAGCATTACATTAGCATTATCATGGGTTTAAAAGGTGTCAACTTGCATATACGACCATAAACCCAACTTGTATAAATAATCAACCAAACTTGCATGAATCACATATGTCATAAAGATGGTAACTTGCTTAAATGTTCATGTCATAGACCTATCATAAAGGTGTCAACTTGCATACATGTCATAGGTCTAAAAGGGATGAACTTGCACATGTACTTATGTCATACAAAAAGGTAAACTTGCATATGTATGTATGCCATACAAAGGTGTAAACTTGCACATGTTACTTGCATATAATCAACCACCAAACTTGCATAACATGTCATATATGGACTTGCATATAATCAAACACCAAACTTGCATAACATGTTACATATGAACTTGCATATAATCAACCACCAAACTTGCATAACATGTTACATATGAACTTGCATATAATCAACCACCAAACTTGCATAACATGTTACATATGAACTTGCATATGTATGTATGACATACAAAGGTAAACTCGCATATGTTATGCATATCACTAATCCAAACAACTTGCATAGATTATGCATATTATAGATCCAAACTCATAGGTTAAACTTGCATGTCATGTCACTTATTTCACACATGATTCTAGCATAAAACCAAGCATTTAACTTGCATAAAACCAAACACTTAGCATGCATAAAACCAAACACTTAGCATGCATAAAACCCACCACTTAACATGCATAAACCCAAACACTTAACTTGCATAAACATAGTGTCATCATGAATAAGTGTTAAACATAGTGATTAGCAAACTAGCATCATAACATATGACCTAAAACCCATTGATCCGCAAGCAAAACCATATGATCTCATCACATCTCATCTACTTAGTTTAGCAATTGGTTATTAAAGTGATAGAAACTCACAAACTCCAAGATTAGCTCCTTAGATAGTTGCTAGAGTTGAAGTAGAGGTGGATTAGTAGTTGATTAGCTTGCAATCCTCTTCTCTAATTAGTGGAGGCTCCTTCTAAGTTGCATTTTGGCGGCATGATGGCATAGATTCTATTTTTAGTATGGATTAGGGTAGTCTTAGGGTGTATTTATAGGATTAGGTTGTGTTTTAGACCCTTAGATTAACCCTAGGTTAGTTTAGGTCCGTCAGATTTCGTCCCAAGCCCTCCAACCCAGCCCAAAACTCAACCAGGTGCACCCAGGCCAGAATCAGCCGACAGGGCAAGTCGACAGCCCTGTCGACTGCCAAGTCGACAGGCATGTCGACAGGCAAGTCGACAGCCCTGTCGACAGCCAAGTCGACTTGGCTGGGCGGGAGTTTTCCCGCCTGGCCCCCATTTCTGCATGTTTCGAAATTCAAATTCCCCGAAAACTTCTTTGGGCCTTAACCGGGTCATACGGACTCCGATTTACAAAATTTCGGACTCTATTTCGCGTATTTTTCCGAGACGAACACAATGACGTAACCCGTTTCCCCTGATTCTCACATCTGAGATTATTAATTCTGTAATTAGTGAATATCAGTGTTAACTGAAATTCGGGGTGTTACTTTCTCCCCTCCTTAAAGGATTTCGTCCCCGAAATCTCCAAGTTAAGGAGAATGCATATCCTACCATCCAAACAACCATCTACTCAATCCATCAAACACGGGCATCCATTGTCCTTAAAATAATTTCTACCGATGTATGAGCATATGCAAAAAGTGTGTGTATATGTTCCCTATCTAATGTATGAACATATGCAAACCGTGATAGTGCCATGCATCCAATATGTATGCGAAAGAACCCTATCGACACATACTATATCTACATGAGTGCACAATCATTCACCAAAATGCATCATCCATATGATAGCACAACCATTATACATCCATAAATATAGCTACCTTCACACAATTATATGCAATATGCAATATGAAGTGATTGAGCCGATCTAGTGTCTAGAGTGTGTGTATATGCATCCACGAGCAACCACTAGCAAATACTTGCATCCACATGCATCCATCAATCATAACATGTCTCAAGCACATGTTTCAACCATAGGTTTACCCTATCTAAAGGTCAAAGGCACTAACAAGAGGACATACTAAAGATAAGATAAGTACTAGACAAACGATAAAGGAGAAGTTAAAAGACATACCCTCGAAAAGGAATGGGTATAATGAACGCATTTTCGCTTCCGTCTCCCAGGTAGCGTTGCTCTCATCTTCTCCCCATTGCATTTTGACTAGTTGAACCTCCCTGTTTCTCAACCTCTTAATCTCTGACCCAAGGATGCGTGTAGGCGCTCGTCGAATAGTCGCATCACGCTCTATCTCTACTTCCCTAAGCAAGCTCGGCTCTACCACCTCTGCGGTCTCATGTAGGCACTTCCTCAAATGTGACACATGGAATACATCATGTACACCACTAAGTCTGTCGGGCAACTCCACTCTATAGGCCATCTGTCCAATCCTTTCCTTAATAGGAAACGGTCCAACAAACCTTGGTGCTAACTTCCCAACAGATCCAAAGCGAACCACATTCCGTAACGGATATACTTTGACAAAGACCATGTCCCCAACATCAAACTCAAGATCCGTCCTCCTCTTGTCCACATAAGATTTCTGTCTGTCTTACGCCGCTTTCATCCTTCTTCGAATCAAATCAATCTTTTCCGAAGTCTCTCTAACCATATCGGGCCCAAGTAAGATCTTATCCGTAGATTCCCACCAACATGTAGGTGATCGACAAGGCCTTCCATAAAGAGCTTCGAAAGGAGCCATGCCAATACTAGACTGAAAGCTGTTATTATATGCGAACTCCACCAATGGAAGATGCTCTTCCCATGTACCTCCAAAATCCAAGATACATAGCCTCAAAAGGTCTTCTAAAATACGATTCACCCTCTCGGTCTGGTCGTCCGTCTGAGGATGATATGCGGTACTCAAACACAACTGAGTCCCTACCGCCTCTTGCAAACTCTTCCAAAACTCTCTAGTGAAGATAGGACCTCGATCGCTCACTATACTGGAAGGTACACCATGCAATCTAATAATCTCTCGAATGTAAACTGAAGCTAGCCATGGAGCAGTTCTCTTACTCTTCACGGGTATAAAATGGGAGCTCTTAGTAAGTCTGTCTACCACAATCCAAATTCCCGTATTACCCTTCCTCGATCTCGGTAATCCATCGAAACACTATCCCACTTCCATAGCGGAACCTCCAATGGGTGAAGCAACCCACCGGGTTTCTTTTGCTCCGCTTTCACTTGCTAGCACACCAAGCATCTAGCGACATACTCGGCCATATCTTTCTTCATACCGGCCCAAAAGAAAACTCGCTTCATGTCTTGGTACATCTTGTCCCCGCCGGGATGAATGGTCATCTTCGACCGATATGCATCATCAAGTATAGCCTTCCTCAAACCCTCGTCTTGCGGTACACAAAGTCTACCGTCTCTACGCAACCACCCCTTACCATCTAGGGTGTACCTACTCAAATGGCTGGACGACTCCCCCCCCTTATGAGCTTCTCTACTAACTCAACCAACTGTGGGTCGTCTCGCTGTGCCTCGCCAATCCGTCCCAAAAGAGTAGGCCTAACCTCCAAGGAGGCTAGCAAACCGGGTACAAAGTCAACGGAAGGTCTAAAGTCAAACATAGAAATAAACTCTAAGCTCCGTCGTTCAACGAACAATGAACTCGAGGACAACCTTTTTCTACTTAAGGCGTCCGCTACCACGTTACCCTTGCCATGGGTATACGCTATCTCAAACTCATAGGATGCTAAGAATCCCATCCACTTTTGCTATCCTAAGACTATGCGCTCGAAGAGTCTCCAACACTTCCCTAAGATGTAGGGCATGCTCTTCTCCACTTTTAGAGAAAACCAGGATATTACCCCATCCAAAATCATCACAACTGTCCATCTCTCACGCAGACCACCCTAGTCGAACTCGACATCCCCCAAATGCAAGCCCCAAAGGCCTAAACCAATATCAGACAAACACCCAAGGGATACCTCCTTCGAATTCAGACGACCTACGTGAGATGATACTAGTAAAAATGGCTAAATAATTAAGCCCTTGTCCAACTCTGGATGTCCTCGCCAGTCTCGCTCCAAAACCACCGTTTATCCCATAACTGGCTTTGCTCAACCTATTGAGCACATACGAAAACTTATTTCGCTCCTAGAAAAGACCAAGATGTCATTTACAAAGACCATCACGAACTTATTTAGGTACTCCCTGAACACCCTTCTCATCAAATCAATAAAGTATGCGGGGGCGTTCGTCAAACCAAATGGCAACACCAGCCACTCATAAAAAAAACATCCGGAGTCCTAAAGGCAGTCTTCTCTATACTATCCTCAGCCACTCTCAACTGACGAAACCCCGTGGCTAAGTCCAACTGCGAAAATACTGAGGCGCCAACTAACTGATCAAAGAGATCATCAATCCTCGGCAATGGGTGTCTATTCTTCTTTGTGAGTTTATTTAGTTCTCTTTAGCCTACACAAAGTCTGAGGGACCCATCCGCCTTCGTGGAAAAAACTACTGGAGCACCCCACTCCGATATACTTCGTCTTATGAACCCCTTCTCAAGCAAATCGCCTACTTGCTTATGGAGTTCCCTCCTCTCACGAGGAGCCATGTGGCACACTGGCCAAGATACTGGTTTGGCATTGTCTACCAGGTATATTCGGAAGTCAATCTCCCGCTCCGAAGGTAAGCCCTTCACCTCCACAAACACATCTGAGTATTCCCGGACCACTCTAACAGATCGCAAACTCTCGACCGACGTGTCAAGCGATTCTAGATAACTTAGCATAACAGATTCCATGGGATTTCAAGAGATCTCGAGAGTGTTACCCAAGCGGGTCATAAGCCTAACAACTCTCCCTTCAAAATCAAGAACGACACCACTACTGGATAACCAGTCCATGCCCAAAACTAACCCATAGCCCGTGAAGCCCAAAAAGCATCACATCTAAACTCAACGCTAAGTATAGAAACTTTCAAACCCAAACACATCATGGAGCCCCAATTGGGTTTGAAACAACTAAGGGATCATCTACTAAACTGGTGTCTAAGTGCAGTGACTCAACTAACAATGATGAGATAAACGAACTCGATGCGTCAGAATCAAATAAAGTTCGAACCGGATAATAAAGAAATCCAAATTCCAACCTAGACGGTCCTATCCCCATCTGGTACACTAGCCGTGAGGGAATACAACTACCCTCCAGGAGATTCCGTACCTTGCCCTTGCCTCTTTGGACAATCCTAATAAGGTGTCCTATTCCTCCCAAAAGGATAACTACTAGCCCTCTTCTTCCCATTCTCCACTCGTAACCTCCCATCAAAATGAGGTTTCGCTCTTTATTAACCAAACAACTATTTGAGCCTTCCTCCCATCGTCTATCCAATAGGTACCTACAAGTCCTCCTCCTTCTTGAACCAACTTCTAGTCCGACTAATGTCTATGTCCCTTGAAGTGGTTTTCCATTCTTATCTATCTTAGAAAGATCATCTATACACGGAGGGGAAACTCAAAACGAGAGAGGAAGAGATTCAAAACGGGGAATTCGAAAGATAAAGATATGGCTATCGGGGATTATGCTTTTCTTTCAAAAACTTTTCTCTTAAAAGACATGTTTTTGAAAATACTCCTTTCAAAAATATTCTTAGAAAATAGCTTTTCTAAAATTTTTATCTGTTCTGGTAACCTTAAGCTCTGATACCACGTGTAACACCACACACCCGCTACGGTCACTCACTAAGGGAATGCCATAACATCGGTGGAGTATTTTAAGTGAATATAGAACAGAAAAATTACAACAAGACAGATATAAGTAATACTTGAGAATTTAAAACATCATTTCATTGCAGCGGAAAGTAAAACATGTTTGGTTACACCAAAACCATAAACAGGAGTCACGTACATAATATCCATCCTGATAAAACAAAAGTACATAATCCCACTACATAACTTAATAGACATACTAGAAAAGATAAACTGAGCTTTACATCCACAGTCCAAGCTCCAAAAGATAGATAAAGCAGTCTGATCAAAGCCCACTAGTGCTAGGCCCACTCTGATAACTTGAGGGTTGGGAAAAAGATAAAAACAACGGGGTCAGACATAAGTCTGAGCGAGTCCTATAACTTTAACAATACAATCATTAAAGTAACCAAAGTAAGACGTAAGCTTGATATACGGTAACGACTGGGGATAAATGGCTACACTAAGCAGCCAACTAGACTTAGGATGAACTAAGATAACCGTAAAGACGCATTCACCCACCCAAGGATAATTACTACACTGCACCACCCCAGATCTACCCACCCAAGGGTAATTCCAACACTGCACCACACCAGTTCTACCCACCCAAGGGTAATTCCAACTTAAGGTTGATCCCACTAAGTGTACTTAGTAATTTTTAATAGTAGTTTCGTGTACCCCTAGCTGACTACATAGGTGCCGTCTGCCCCTATCTCCACAAGGTGTACCCACTACTCCCCAAGCGATCGGCTCCCTAACGTAGATACCCGTGTTGGGTCCACAGTGGGGTGTATCATTCCCCAAAGTGGCAACCTGATAATATCAACGGTGCACGGCTTATACCTACACGATGCAACAACGTCTTACTTACCAGCCCGGGTCCACACACGCATATGAAAACCGTTGGACTTACGTTGCCACCGCTAACCCGTTTTGGCCTCTTACAGTCAAGCCCAATATGCGTGTCCCATCCTCGACTTGGGTCGAGCCCACAAAGATACGTTTGGGATATTGGTTGAAATGGGCCCCCACAAGCTACCCACCTAAGCTTGCCATTTCTAGTGAATCCCACTTAACCCTTTAACCATGTCCACTTACATGTTATAAATTTTGGTTAAGTCATTTAATCATACTTTAATTGCCACTCAAGGCACCCACTAGATTTCCACATGCCACCCAAGGCACTTAATTGATTCCCACAAGCCACCCAAGGCACATACTTAACCCTTTAATCATGTTTAATTACATGTTCCACTTTGGTTAAGTATTCTAATCGTATTTTCTATTGCCACCCAAGGCAACCCACTAGTTTCCTCATGCCACCCAAGTCACCCCCACTAGTTACTACATGCCACCCAAGGCACCCACTTAACCCCTCATGCCCCACTACATGCTAATTTGGTTAAGTGTTTCTTAATTAATTAAGATCGTAACCTTTGTAAAGACCTCTCACATTAGACTGTCTTTTATGGCAGCTGGATATGCCGGTTGGTTCCGGGCAGCATTACACCATAACAGAGTCTAACCTCGTGTCTTTACACTTGTCACGTATTTAGTTTATGACTAAGACCTCTCACATTGGGCCAATCATTTGTAGCCGCTGGATTTGCCGGTCGGTTCCGGGCAGTCTTATGCTACAAAAGGGTCCAACCTCGTGTCTTGGTCGATTAATTACACCTAATTAATCACCCCCATAATTTGTATTAATTATCCCTAATTAATTACAAATATTTAAGAATATGGGTAGACCTAACTCAATAGGTAAATTCCCAATTCCATAATATGGGTATACCTAACTTAATAGGTAAATTCCCAATTATGTCCATCCACTTTATGGTATGTTTAATCATACCCACTTCACACAATTTTATGTGTTCATTAATTTTTACCCCATCGTCCCTACGTAAATACGTTAACATGACATACTTCAAAAGAGAAGATTCATCATACACACAATGGGTTCAACATAGCATATCATTAGCATTATCATGGGTTTAAAAGGTGTCAACTTGCATATATGACCATAAACCCAACTTGCATAAATAACCAACCCAAACTTGCATGAATCACATATGTCATAAAGATGGTAACTTGCTTAAATGTTCATGTCATAGACCTATCATAAAGGTGTCAACTTGCATACATGTCATAGGTCTAAAAGGGATGAACTTGCACATGTACTTATGTCATACAAAGGGGTAAACTTGCATATGTATGTATGACATACAAAGGTGTAAACTTGCACATGTTACTTGCATATAATCAACCACCAAACTTGCATAACATGTCATATATGGACTTGCATATAATCAAACACCAAACTTGCATAACATGTTACATATGAACTTGCATATAATCAACCACCAAACTTGCATAACATGTTACATATGAACTTGCATATAATCAACCACCAAACTTGCATAACATGTTACATATGAACTTGCATATATATGTATGTATGACATACAAAGGTAAACTCGCATATGTTATGCATATCACTAATCCAAACAACTTGCATAGATTATGCATATTATAGATCCAAACTCATAGGTTAAACTTGCATGTCATGTCACTTATTTCACACATGATTCTAGCATAAAACCAAGCATTTAACTTGCATAAAACCAAACACTTAGCATGCATAAACCCAAACACTTAGCATGCATAAAACCCACCACTTAACATGCATAAACCCAAACACTTAACTTGCATAAACATAGTGTCATCATGAATAAGTGTTAAACATAGTGATTAGCAAACTAGCATCATAACATATGACCTAAAACCCATTGATCCGCAAGCAAAACCATATGATCTCATCACATCTCATCTACTTAGTTTAGCAATTGGTTATTAAAGTGATAGAAACTCACAAACTCCAAGATTAGCTCCTTAGATAGTTGCTAGAGTTGAAGTAGAGGTGGATTAGTAGTTGATTAGCTTGCAATCCTCTTCTCTAATTAGTGGAGGCTCCTTCTAAGTTGCATTTTGGCGGCATGATGGCATAGATTCTATATTTAGTATGGATTAGGGTAGTCTTAGGGTGTATTTATAGGATTAGGTTGAGTTTTAGACCCTTAGATTAACCCTAGGTTAGTTTAGGTCCGTCAGATTTCATCCCAAGCCCTCCAACCCAGCCCAAAACTCAACCAGGTGCACCCAGGCCAGAATCAGCGGACAGGGCAAGTCGACAGCCCTGTCGACTGCCTAGTCGACAGGCAAGTCGACAGCCCTGTCGACAGCCAAGTCGACTTGGCTGGGCGGGAGTTTTCCCGCCTGGCCCCCATTTCTGCATGTTTCGAAATTCAAATTTCCCGAAAACTTCTTTGGGCCTTAACCGGGTCATACGGACTCCGATTTACAAAATTTCGGACTCTATTTCGCGTATTTTTCCGAGACGAACACAATGACGTAACCCGTTTCCCTTGATTCTCACATCTGAGATTATTAATTCTGTAATTAGTGATTATCAGTGTTAACTGAAATTCGGGGTGTTACATTGAACTTATAGTGCTTAGATTAGAAGACAATAGATGTGCAAATGTTGATTTATCTCTAAGGTTGATTGTTGATGAAGATCTTCTAATATGATTTAGTTTTTTAGAGGCGGCGGCTAAGTGGATAGAGAGTTCGGCTGCATAGAGGCGTCATAAGGAATTTTTATGAATTAGGTTAGGTCTAGACACTAATTTATAGTTGTAGAGAGTGTTTTAGAGCTTTTAGATCACCATAGAAGCCATCCGGTCCGTCCAACGCTTCAAAACACGTCATACGAAGCAGCTCAGCCTGTTAGGGCTCGGATCCAAAAAGGGGTCGACCCCTCCCCTAGGGGGTCGACACTGTGACGACCCAAAATCCCCCTTATGGGAAATCGCGGAATGTACTGAGGACAAAACGAATCAGAACACAAACAGAAGAACATTACATTGCTTATTACAACAATTCATCAGAATACAAGAATATATAGAGTATGAATAAATATTACACATTCGATAAATATCAGAGATTTAAAAATTACAATGCAGCGGAAAAATAATACAAAACATAACTGAAAGTAAAACACGGATACAGAGCTTTTCGAATATCGCTTCAGCTGTAAATCAGGATCCTGTGAATATAAATCTGCAAAACCAAAACTACTAGCTGCTCATGCGGAAAATAGGGGCACCCAGAGTTTAGGTTAAAACAATAAACTACAGGTCAGTCATGTGACTGGTGTGAGAACTAAAACAGTTATTAATCTTTATTTTAAAGTTAGGTAAATCAAGGGACCACGTCGTATAACACGGAACGGGTTTCCTCCCAAGAACACCAGTGCATAAAACAATAGCGCAATGCTAAATAAAGAACAATGAAGCTATTATAAGACCCAGGTCCCATCACACAATGCAACACAAGCCGGAGGATAGGTTTTTACCTTATAATAGCCAAAGAATGCTTGATACGCTAAATTTCATCTTTTATTATTACTATAAGTGTATAGTGTCAAAACAATTTCAATCATAAGTATCAATCATAGACGGCATGGGTACCATATATCATGTCGCCAATACAAGGCTCTACAATCAAAACCGCAATGTCACATATTGGAAGTTGGATTTCCATCTGTGAACTGAGGCAAGGGATCGTCCTCACTGCTTCGAGATGCTCTAGCCCGCCCCTCAGGTCAGAGATCAAGTGACCTTTGGATCGTCAGGGTCGGTCCACCGATGTGGATTAAAATGCCTGAACACTGTGTTTCCCCGCCTTTGGGGTGTCAATGAGCCAAATGACTCCATCGGCTCCACATAGTCACCGATATATCCGAGGTGCCTCGCAATCCAACAACCACACAGGTGAAAATAATATAAATGTCAGGGCTAGTAGGGCACTAACACCACCCTAGCTAGAAGGAAATGCATGCCCTCCCTGAGGTCATTCTGCCGTTTCTGGTTCACACCGGGGTGTGAGGCTGGCGAATTAGCACTACACAAAGCTATGCCACACAGGCAGTGCTTTGATCATCAACCACAAGACTCTACTTTTCAACAGAAGCCTTGATCATTTGCATCTTAGCATGCCACACAGGCAAACCACTCCATGCAACCGATATCCATCAATCACACAGAATGATATCCAATGTCAGACACAGTCCATTTACAAGTTCGTTCTGGGTCTAACGAAACCGGAGGCACCTTGTACCTCGCATATCCATTGATCTCCAAGTACGTTTGGACGATCACCAACTGATTCCCTCCTCTTGGGTGTATAGCCCAATCAAGATCATCAGTAATTATCCAAACGATGTGAAGACCTCTGGTCTTCGACCACCGTCTTCATGCTCGACACATCGTCGAATCAGTTATTCAGAATGGGATAAACCTCTGAATAACTCGCGTATATAATAAACAAGTGTTACACAAACACAACATATGCCTCTTCCAATTCAGAATATTCTTTTATTCAAATATTCTTATACTTTGGGAAAGGTTCCCATTAATTTTATCAAAGATAAATTCTTTAAATTTATTCTTTAATCTTCCTTTGAATATCAATTCAAACCAAATTATGGTTTATCCAAACTAGTCGGGATTAACGAACCTTACCGAAGTAATCAATTGTTTTAATTTCCCAATCCCAACCTATTCATCCCATGAAGTAAAACGGGTAATACTTCATATCTAACACCACGGTGTTATTGGTAAATTCAATTACCATTTCATGTTCAAATCTAATTAAAGATTTAACTATCGCCTGGAGCAAAACTGGTGATACTCCATTCTCGATCATTTCAATCTAATTAAAGATTCATTAAAACTCCACTTGGTTTTGATCTTCCCAAAAATCAATATTAATGATTGTTTAACTTGGGAAATCATATCCTGTCTTTAACTAGGTTAAAGAACCAATGTCATTTAAAACACAGTTCACGATAAACCCAAAATCACATTCCATTCCATCAGCCTTTAACCGTAAATTAGCAAGTGAACAATTCCCTAAGTATTAACCCCGAAAGCTAAAACCAACATCAGATCAATACCAAGGAAACCATTCAACTTAACTAATCTCCAGTTAGTTTCTGATTTTTTTACTTCGTTGGGTCTAAGAATAGTATTATTAAAGATACCATTCACGACAACCCAAATCACATTCCATTATGGAATCTTCACGGAAAAACAAATCAATATATAATCGATGTCTATTTCCGTATCCGACCAATAATATAAAAGGAATAACGGCAACGCTTCTTAAATTCCATATGTATTAACAGTCTTCCTCCACAAAAGTTCACTTCGATTATTATCAAATTGAATTCCATTCAATTCCAATTTAATATGTTAAATTGGAAAACTTTACTTTGGAAAATCTCCTTTAAATTGTAACAAAATATTTATAAATTCCAAACCCATTTGACCATAAATCGGGTTAAAGAACGAATGTCGCTAAAACACAGTTCACAACAAAACCAACTCACATTCCATTAATTATCGGGTTAAAGAACAAGTGTTATTTAAATCACCATTCACGATAAACCCAAAAATCAATTCAAATTCAATTCCAATTAAATACCAATTAATTGGTATACTTATTAAATCTAAATAAAAAGATTTAATCTTTTTCTCAATTGGGTTTAAGAACAGTGTTAATGAAGACACCATTCACGACAAACCTAAATCCCATTTGATATTAAATACAAGGCTCTGAATAGAAAATATATCGGCTTATATTCAATATCAAATTCTACGATCGACAAATATCATATTGGAAATAACGATATAAATATATCTTTCAAATTTCCATAACAAAATCTGTATAATTACGAAATCCAACATCGAAATATTCCAAAGACAAGTTCGATTCAAATCCATTCCAATTCAATTATCGAAAATTCTGGTTACTTTTAAAACCCTTTCAAATCCAATTTATTTATTTCAAAAATAAATGGATTATAATTCTAGTTCAAAACTAGTTCATTTCGATAAAAATCTATTTTTATCTTTTCAAATATGGAATATTTCATCCCAATTCTTTCCAAATCATTTCTTATGATTTTACACAAATTATTACTATTTTTAATAATTTAATCAAGGCCCGTACAATCGATTTCCATAAACAGCCATCGAATTGCACTTACAATGACCTTTTCCAAATTTGATTTGGACGTAATTCCAAATCCAGCCGTTAGATTTTAAATCTCTAATATTCGTTAGAAAGCTCTTTTCGATACGAACCCAACGGTTCCAGTTTTAGTAGAATCCGACGGTCGGATCTCCCGTAATATCCGTTCGAAGTCAATGGTCGAAATTCGCGAACTGCCGCTGCGCGGCGCGTTCTATTCAGGCCATTATATTTTATATATAATTATATTTTGTCGATTTCCTTTTAAAACGTAATTTATAAATCGTTTTAAATTCGTTTTCTAAAACGACTTCCACTTCATATTCAATTTCAAATCAAAATTGAATATTCCATATCATCGATATATAAATGATAATATTTTCAAAACATTATATTTTGAAATCACTTCCTTTTCTATATTCATTAAAAAAATGAATATAATCGATATAAATATCGTTTGCGTCAAAATGGCGCGTATCTAATCAACACGACTTTATATATTTCAATAACTTCGTTATTCTATTCAACAAATGAATATTTTCTTCAACACATGAATATATTTTTTTATTCAACACATGAATATTTATTAGTTCCTACTTACAATAAAAATGTGAATTCTATTGTATTAAATATTTTGTTCAACACATGAATATTTTCAACACATGAATTTTATTTTAAAACATTCTTTATCTTCCAATTTGGAATGGGGCCCAATCAAATACCATATAATGTTACTTATATGGGTTCCATACAACAAATGTATATAATAGCAACGATAAATAATCAACCATCATCCAGAGTGCACCACACAACTGCATAAGTATTAAATATAAATAATTAACGCTTATATAGTCTGTCAACCCATCGATCGACATACAACTAAATAATTGGGATTAGCGTACGCCAGATATCATTCCAACACCTATGTGGGGTTTCAATCCACAAACACTGAATATTATTTGTGCAGTTGGGCGACGTGTAAAATTTATCGTCCCAATCTATATGCTTCAAATGGGTGTACATAAACAAATCGTTCGATTTGTAAATGAATATTTATTTTATATACACGTTAAAAATTATATTTTTAACTATAAAATATTTATTCAATCCACATCACACAATCAATTTTCACAACACATCAATCAAACAACCAAGTCATCCATGGTCTGTGGACGATGGGTGTCGGGTGCTGCTAAGCACCGTCTGCATCCTAGTATATATTTCAATTAGAAATAAAATAAAAGCGAGAAGTTCTCACATTAGGGATCCACTCCGCCATTCTTTCAAAGCAAGGAAGATGAGCACCTCGTCGACTACAACCTTAAGCGAACACGATATCCTACACGATTGATTTTTATTAATAACATTCATATACTAAAAATGATACTTTTATACCGCTACTTTTAAAATAAAAATCACATTTTTATTTGTTCACTTTCAATATAAAAATCATATTTTTACTTCGCTAATCCATATATAAAAATCGATTTTTTATATCGTTAAAAATCATATCTTTACTATGTTAAAAATATATTCTTTTCAATGTTAAAAATCTCACCTTTTCCATGATAAGAATCTCGCCTTTATCATGATAAAAATCTCGCCTTTATCATGATAAGAATCTTTACTTTTATAGCTATAACATATATTTAAAAATCGGATCCTTTTCCAAAATAAATTAAAATAAATGAAATAAAAACTTACAGGGGTCAAAAGGGAAGGGGGGAGGTGCTCGCTGGAGTCTGGGAGGTAGAAGAGGGTGGCAGCGGACTTCCGGTGGAGGTGGCTGGCCCGGAAGAGCTAGGGCATGGCTGTTTTGGGTATGAGAGAGGAGAGAGGGGATCGAGGCGGTGGCGGCTTCGCCTGGGGAGGTGGCGCAGGCCAGGGAAGGCTGCGGTGGGACCCCCTGGTGCGGCATGGTCTGAAACCGCAGGTTTAGGGGGGGTCTTCACGTCGGAGGAAGAGGGGAACGGGGTAGGAGATGGCGGCCAGAGGAGGAGAGGGGGGCTCGACGACGCTGGCGGCGGGTGGAGGGCGTCGATGGGGGCAGCAATCGTGGGCGACGGGTGGATTTAGGGGATCGCCCCCTTTTTTTCTTTCGTTTTCTAAATTGAAGAGAGAGAGGGGTTAGGTGGAAAGAAATTATATTTATATTTATATATATATATATATATTTATTTTATTTTATTCGCCAAAAGGTTGACTTTTCTTCTGAACACCAAATGAGACCCAACGACTGTCATCCCTAGCTAATTACCCCCATTCCGAACACAATGAGATATGTCCGGTAAGCCAGTTCGACCGTCATGATCAGTTTTCATTGAATTTAAAATATAAATCAATATATTTTAAATTCAAACGCACATTTTAATTTACCGGGACCACATACGGACTCTAAAAATTACAGAAAAATTATTTCTAGCTTCGTATTGACGATACGGTCCTAAAAATAATAATTTTGTCAAATTTGAATACCATTTAAAAAAAATGGCCATTTCCTGGTTTGATCGAAATTGACTGAAACTGTTAAAACATGTTTTCTTTTACCACACTCATATATTGATTCAGAAAATTACAAATTTTGGAATCTGGCAATAATTTGACATCCCGGATCCAACAAAAGTGGTTTTGTCGAAAACGAAGGTCGTTTGCAAAATTTCCATTTTAAGGGCCAAAATTCCATAGCGACTATTCTGAAATTTCAACTGGGCATAACTTTTTATCCCGCTATGAAATTTCAGTTTTTCGGATTCATTGGAAAGATATTTTCAAATAGATTCTAATATTCTTAGTTTCGCCAAAATCCGATTTATTTTGAATCCTGTACATTCATTTGAACTTTGAAATCGAATTTTCGAACTATCGCGTCATTTTCAATTCCTTTTATAATTTAAAATAAAATATTTATATTCTAACGTCGATTCAAATAAATATATTCATTCTAATTCTATTCAAAATAAATTTCTTGTCGTTATTATTTAAAATAATTCATTTTAAATATTCAAAATTCATCAAAATTGCCAAAATAAAAATTTTAAATTGGCTCAGATTTCCGGGTTATTACAGACACCTATGTCGACTCCCCCTTAGGGGGGTCGACACCCTGGGCGGGAAATTTCCCGCCCTGCCCGCTTCTCTGATTTCAAATGTTTTTGAATTATTTTCTGGGCTGGTTAACCAATTATTTAAATCTCTAAAATCTTGCAATCTTCCGAGGCCCATAACTTCCTCATATGGAGTCCGATTTACGAAAACTCGGACTCTATCTCAAGCAGAATTCCGAGACGAACGTAATGGCGCATCCCATTTTAATTAATTCTCACTTTTTAAAATTATGTATTCTTTAATTCGTTACTTTAATATTCGTAGAAAATACGGGGTGTCACATTCTCCCCTCCTCAAAGGATTTCGTCCTCGAAATCTTCAAGTCAAGAAGAATGTGTATCCTACCATCCAATCGTCCATCTACTCAATCATCAAACATAGACATCCATTGTCCTTAAACAGATTTCTAATGCTTTTCATGAACATATGCATAGTGTGTGTATATGTCCTTACCCAAATGCAAAATCAGGCGGTCTACTGATTCGGTTGACCTCCTTAATGCGAATTATGTTAGTGCCATGAGTCCATCATGCATACATTTATTCCTAATCGTACTTTATAACTTCTACATGGGTGCACAATCATTCATGCAAATGCAGCATCCATATGATATCACATCGAGTTTCAATCTATATATATATATATATATATATATATATAAATTCACTCATACATATGCAATATGGAAGTGATGGAGCTGATCTAGTGCCTAATGTGTGTATATGCTTCCACGAGAAACCACTAGCAAACACTTACATCCACTTGCATCCACCAACATAACATGTCTCAAACACATGTTTACATCCATTAGCTTCTACCTAAGGATCGAGGATAGGATCGAGAGGATATACTTAAAAGATAAAGATAGCATGCAAATAAACTTTATAGAAAAAGAGAGATCAAGGATATACCCTAAAAAAAGGTATGATGCACATATCTAGTCTTCAGTCTTTTAAGTCGCATCTTCTTGAACTTCACTCCATAGCGCTCTGACTGTCATAACTTCACGATTGCGTAGCTTCTTAATTTATGTTTCCAGAATATGAGTTGGAACTCATCGTTCCACCTCTTCTTCTTCTAGTATACTCGACACTACAACTCCTGCTGTGTCATGCTAACATTTCCTCAAAAGGTCTTCCAAAATCCTATTCACTCTTTCTGTCAGAGGATGATAAGTGGTGCCCAAACATAACTGCGACTCATGGCTTCTTCCAAAATTCACTAGAGGGTCAATGTAGAAGAACTATCTCTTGAAAATAAACAGATGTTAACCATGTTACCAAGTGTATTTATCAAGGTGGTTAGAGGTCTCTTCTCTACTTAACTTATCCATTGCGTCAGCTATCTGAGAGTCTTTTCTTTGTGAAGTCCCTATTTAATTCAAAAGCGTAGGTCTTACTCCTAGCGATGCCAACTACTAATTTAACCGAAGGTTTTAAAATCAAAGTTTGATATGTATTCTGAACTTTTCCTTTTCACATAAAGAGGACTTGAAGTCAACCTTTTTCTTCTTAAGGAATCCGCTACAACCTTATCCGTACATCAAAATGACGCCTAGTCCTGTGCCGCATGCGTCCGTGTATACCATAAGCCTTTTACTACCGTAAGGTAAAATTCAAAACTGGGGTCGTTGTAAGAGCCCTCTTCAATTGTTGGAAAGCGATATCACAACCAATATGTCGAGCAAAGGTTAGATTCTTCTTCGTCAATCTTGTAAGTGGGGCTAATACCTTCGCAAAGTTCTTAATGAGCTTCCTATATTAGCCCGCTAGTCCAAGAAAGCTTCTTACTTCTGTTGCATTCCTTGGGACCTTCCAGTCTTGCACCGCAATTACTTTTGCAGGATCTACTGCTATCCCTTCTTTGGACACCACATGTCCAAGAAACCTTACTTCTTCTCTCCAAAAATGGCATTTTTGGAGAACTTGGCCTTAAGTTGATGTGCTTGGAGGGTATCCGAGACTTCCCTTAGAAGCAAAGCATGTTCTTCCTCATTCCAAAATATCATCTATGCACAAGCGAAGTGAACCATCCGCCTTTGTAACGAAAACGACTGGAGCACCCATTCAGAAATACTTCGCCTTATGAACCCTTTTTCAAATAACTCTTTTACTTCTTTACTGAGCCCTTCCTTTCCCTTGGATTCATGTGTCGTACAGGTAATGCAACTAGCTTTGCATTGTCAACTAGATATATGCGGAAGTCTATCTCGTGTTTTAGGGGACAATCCCCTAACCTAATCAAAAACATCTGCGTACGCATGGACTACTCCAACGGATTCGCAAATCATCGATAGATGCATTAAGTGATTCTAGGTAGCTAAGAAAAACTGATCCCTTAGGATCGCACGAAATCTCGAGGGTATTCCCGAGGCAAGTCAAAAGTCTAACTACCCTCCTTTCACAATTACTAGCTAACCAATCCATGCCTAGAATCAACCCATAGCCCATGAAACCAAAAACATAAGCATTACACTTAGACTCAATACTTAATATAGTTATTCTCAAATCCTTACAAACCAAAGATAAATGAGCCGAACCACCAATTGGATTTGAGACAATAATGGGATCTTCTACTACACAAGCACTAAGGTGCAGAGACTCAACTATGGAAACAGATATAAATGAATGTGAAGCGCTAAAATCAAAAAGAGTGCTAATAGGATGATCAAAAAGAAAAACTAGACTTTCTCAACAGAAACTCTACTACCTCTCTCTCAGGTACGCTGGCGGTGAGAGCATGCACTTTCCCTCCTGAAATCCTGTCCTTTGTTCTTGCTCTTATCCTTCATTATATGACCCGTTATACCATAATAACGACACTTCCTCTTATCAAAGATTTTTCTATTCTTTCCTCCTTTGGGTACCAAGTCCATATCCATGAGTTTCTCATCCTTGGGTTGTATTCCTTAGCCAAACTGCCTTATTATCATCTTTGCCATCTTTGTGTAACTTGTTGACAAGTTTCTTGAAAGTTGCCTCCATCGCACGGAAAATCCTACAAAGCTTGAAAGAAAACTAGCGGCAGGTGAAACTACTGCGGCTATATATGGAAGTTGGGCATTTCTTCACCCTTTGACAGGTGTCGTAGTCTCATCAAGCCTACGAAACCATGTCGCGATGAGGTTACCTCCCAGAAAGTCAGGAGCCCTGGAGACTCGGTAAAGAAGGAAAACAAGGATTCAAACAGAGGATCAAAAGATAGTGCATTTGGCTTTGGGGAATATGCCTTTAAAACAAAACTTTTCTTTAGAAAATGCTTCTTTTAAAACCGTTTTGAAAATAATTTTTCAAATCTTTTATCTGATCTAGTAACCTTCAGCTCTGATACCAAGTGAAACACCCTACGTTCATTAATGTCACTCACAAAGGGAATGCATTAACTTCAGTGAAGCGTTATAGGTAAGAGATGCAGATAATTTACAAGACAGACAAATAAAGCAGCAGAAACTAAAGTTATTTTATAAGCAACGTAGTTCAGTCAAGCTTTTACAACAATTAACTCAATCATACTTAAAAGTATTACATAAAACTTCTGACTTGATTCAAAAACTTCCAAGTATATAAGAAGCATAAAACATAGTAAAGTAGCATAAGTCCCCAAATTAAAGTGCAATCACGGCCATAGCCAAAGATAAGAGGTTCCAAGCCATACATCACAGAATCTCCGAGCTTGGAAAAACAAACAGTCCAAACTAAGCTGAACTATTCCCTCCCTGACTACCTTCGAGGGACGGAAGAAAAGAAGACGAAAGAAAACAGGTCAGACATAAGTCTAGTAAGTCCAGTGCATCATGACATGAATAAACTGAATATAAGACAATACCGTGATAACATGGATAACAAGATAACATACGATTAGCATAGATATGATAAGGCAAGATAAACTGAATGCACTTCTACTCTTTCTCTGCTTTGCTACTACCCTGTTATTCCGATTTCTATATCTCTGCACCACCTAACTAGTGTCCCAACTAGTAATCTATATAAAATGATCACATGATAATGTGATCCCAATCCCCGCAATTGTGGTAGCCTTCAAGTGTACATCTAGTAGGAGGATCATACCTCAATCAGCCTAATTGCCATGAAGATGTTAGATGTACCCTTACTAACTTATCGATCGGCTCCCTACTTGTATTAATGTTCCATGTGTTTGTGTCAATCGGCCCTCTCTTGCGTGTAGATACCCTGTGCTGGTCCCACCATAAGGTGTATTAATCCTTATGACAGCAACCCGACACGATTCAAAATTCACAGTGTGTAACTACTGGTACCCAGTGCCTACTTTTTTCACTCCGGAGTACGTGCACGCCCGTAATCCGTCGGAACCTACACTGACGTGCCCCCTACCGCTATTTTGACCACTTATAATCAGCCCAGTAATCGTGCCTCACCCTGCCAAGTTTCAGGGTACCTTGATACATCTATGTGGGTTACTGCTGAAATGGGTCCCCATTACTAGGGTTTCCTACTAGTTAAGTTTATAGGCCTATATTTACTAATATTACCCACCAACCCGATATGCACTTAACCTTCCACTGATTCAAGCATGTTTATTTAATGGTTAAGTTTGTGGGCCTATATTTACCAATATTACCCACCAACCCGATATGTACTTAACCCTCCCACTGATTCAAGCATGTTTATTTAATGGTTAAGTTTGTGGGCTTATATTTACTAATATTACCCACCAACCCGTTATGGACTTAACCCTCCCACACATTATGTCAATACTATTATTGGTTAAGCTTGCCTTAACCCTATCTTCTTTGTTTATGTAATATTGGTTAAGTGTTGTCCATTCATGTTAACTTAACCCACCCACACATCATGTTGTATTGGTTAAGTGTTTTCTATTAACTTAACCCTACACGTTCATCATGTTATATTGGTTAAGTGTTGCCCTCTTGTGTTACTTAACCCTATCATACATCATGTTATATATATTGGTTAAGTGTTGCCTTCTTGTGTTACTTAACCCTACCGTACATCATGTTATATCAGTTAAGTGTTGCCTTAGTTAACTTAACCCTACCATTCTTAACATGTCATGTTCATTAGCATTAATTTATTTATTAATGCACCAACCTCTCACATTAGATCTGTGTTGTTGCGGTTACTGGATGTGTCGGGCGGTTCCGGGCAGTTTTACACCACAACTCAATCTAACCTCGGGTTTTTCTTGGGCATGATGCACTAACCTCTCACATTAGATAGGTGTTGTTGCGGTTACTGGATGTGCCGGGCGGTTCCGGGCAGTTTTACGCCACAACTCAATCTAACCTCGGGTTAGGCGTGTTTATCCTTTAGCATATTTACCATACACGTCCAAGTCTAGATTTTATATGTTAATCATCCCAAATTCACAAAACTAGTCATGTTCCAATTCTCAAGTTATACCCCAACAAAGCTAATTGCAAGTTAAGCCCCACAAATTCAAATTCAAGTTATTACTCAAAATAGGTTACACCCAATCTTCCCAAATTTGCAATAATAGGCATGCCCCAAAATCACAATATACATTATGCTTGGCGTCCCCACCAATAGTTATGCCCAATTTAGATTAATATTTCAATTTACAGTTGCCCAATCTAGATTTATTATTTCAATTTACCCCAAGTTCGCAACAATAACAATTATGCCCCAAAACTTGATTTATATGCCAATTAACCCAAACTTGTAGTTATAATGATAATAATGCCCTAATATCAATTACAAGTTATATCCAAATCTCAGTTACAAGTTACGCCCAATAGTACATAAAATAGATTAGGCCCAATTCCCCCGTATTCCAATCGTATATATATAACAAGATTTCGTCTAGGTTCGAGACAACCTGGATCCATAATAAAAGGGGAAGAAGAGGAAACATAAAAGTTTAGGCGTAAAACAGCCATACGATGCTAGATTTGATAATAGCAATATTAGGAACATAAAAGAAGTATAGATCTGAATAAAATTACATCGCAGGCATAAATATGATAGATTAGATTTGAATAATATCGCAGGCACAAATCTGATAAAATAGATTTGAATAACATCGCATGCACAAATCTAATAAAATAGATTTGATAAATATGAAAGGATTATCTCATAATCAGGTATAGCTTGGGTTCAGATTATTATATGCCAAGAATTTCAATTAAGAATTCACACCTGAAAGTAACTTGAACTTACAGTGCTTAGATTAAGAGAAAATAGGTGTGTAGATGTTGATTTATCTCCAAGGTTGATTGTTGATGAAGATCTTCTAATATGATTTAGGTTTTTGGAGGCGGTGGCTAAGAGGATTGAGAGTTCAGCAGCATAGAGGCGTCAGAAGGAATTATTATAAATTAGGTTAGGACTAGGCACTAATTTATAGCTGTAGAGAGTGTTTTAGAGCCTTTAGATCACCACAAAAGCCATCTGGTCCGTCCAGCGCATCAAAACACGTCATACAAAGCAGCCCATCCCGTTTGGGCTTGGATCCAAAAAGGGGTCAACCCCTCCCCTAGGGGGTCGACACCTATGTCGACCCCCACCCCTTAGGGGGTCGACACTTATGTCGACTCCCCCTTAGGGGGGTCGACACCCTGGGCAGGAAATTTCCTGCCCAGCCCGCTTCTCTGATTTCGAATGTTTTTGAATTATTTTTCTGGGCTGGTTAACTAATTATTTAAATCTCTAAATTCTTGTAATCTTTTGAGGCCCATAACTTCCTCATATAGAGTCCGATTTATGGAAACTCGGACTCTATCTCAAGCAGAATTCCAAGACGAACGCAATGGCGCAACTCGTTTTACTTAATTCTCACTTTTAAAATTAAGTATTCTTTAATTCCTTACTTTAATATTCATAGAGTACACGGGGTGTCACATTATACAGGTTGGGTTTTAATATTATTTTATTGTTTCTTTAGTTAACGCTATATCCGCGTTTATCAATGCCCCGATCACACACGAACTCCGTTGGTGATGAAAATTGACATACAACTATGTTTTGACAAACGATCCTAATCAAACTCTTTTTGTCGAACTCTGAGTCTGTTTGCTCAAAAAAGCTCTATTTCGGACTCGAATGGTTGATCGATTCACAATTTATTGCACATGACCACATACTAGCTCTAAAAATTACGAAATTTGGAATCTAGAAATAATTTAATATTCTGAATTCAACAAAAGTAGTTTCGTGGTCGTTAGAAAAATGGCCATTTTTAAGGGCTTAAATAATATTAAAATATTAATAAATTCCATAGCGACTATTTGGAATTTTAATTTGGACATAACTTATAATTTATAATTGAAATTTCAATGTCTCACATTCGTTAGAAAGATATAATTAAATAGATCCTAACATTTCTTATTTCATCAAATTTTGTATACTTATTTAAAGTTTAAAACTAAATTGTCAAACAACCGCGCCATTACGAGCTCGTTTAAATTAAATTTTAAATTTATACGCTTGAACTTCGTTTTAAATAAATTTTTAGTCATTAATTCCCGAAATAAATCATTTAAAATATTTTTTTTTATTGAAATCAATTAAAAATAAATTTTAATTTGGTTCTAAAATTCTGGGTTGTTACATATAGTTTCAGCAAATTAAATATGGAAACTTATTCTAGTGATTTAGATTGTAACAAATATATGCAAAATTGGATAAAACTGGAATTTAGCGCATAATAACTACAAAATAAAAAGAAATAAATTCAAATAACTAAATAATAGGAAATTCGAATTAATAAAAGAAGAGTAAATTAAATAAATAAGTTAGTTAAATAATTCGTTTAAGGAAAATAAATTAACTAATTAAATAATACATTGTAAAGCACTTAAAATTAGGAAAGGGTAATTTATTCCTATTAATTGGGAGTCATCAATTAGTTAATATGAAAGACAAGATTACAACCCTAATTAATTAGAGATCTGAGTTTAAAAAGGTTGCCAGTTTAATGTAATAAATAAGTACATGTAATTGCAACCATAATAAATGTGAAATGAATGTGATTTGAAATTCAAAAAATTGTAGTCAATCTGAACATAGCAAATGTTTTCCAGCTTTAATGAAAAGAATAATAAATGAAAGTTAATGAGAAAGTCCATTGAATTTAGGACAAATGGATTAGTGAGACTGGTTATAAAAGGAACAGTAATGATTACTAGTTATAAATCAGTAACTTACCTAAATGTTTTAGGTTAATAGTTATGGGATAAAATTTAATAAGGATTAACATGTAAAGAATATTTGACTAAGTCCAATGCTAAACTAGGACAGTAATTATGATAATTAAATGGACTAAATAGATTAGTGATGTGATGCCAGTATAGTTATTCGATAAAAGTCTGCCTTTCACTTCAAGGCTACCAGCAATCAGATATACTTGCTATTAATGTAAGATATCACAATCTACTAAAAAGTGACCATGTGAGAGTTATAACCTTTATCAAGGTATTAAATTGTCTGAACAAGCCATGAGGATATCTCCTAAAGGTTTACTTCAATCGTCGAGATATTAAGTAGTCGCAGGGTTGGTTTCCGTGCCTAAAGATGAACTAGTGAGATGTTGACAATGAAAATGGCTAAGTTAAGGGAAACCCTGAAACTTGTGAAATATTACAATGTTGCAGGTCATGGAATGATGAAATGGTCTGCTTTGAGATGTAGTTATTAAGTGGTTGGATCCTCCTTTTGGGGTATTAAATGACTGAGACCCACCTCTTTCCTTATGGATTTATCTTAAAGATTAAAAAGTGATCGGTGAACCTGTGATTTTTCTATATGAAGTATTAAGTGACCAAAACGAGTGTTACTAATGGTACATAGGAAGGATCCATCTAGGGATTTGTATTAAATGACCGACGAGTCTATCTATCCAAAGTAAAGTACTAAGTGGCTAGAGGATCACCATAATAATCCACCTAGGAAAGGTCTTAAATGACCATTGGCTTTACCTATATCGCAGATATTAAGTGACTATTATTATTTCTCGTGTTGTACGTTTATGGGATGCAATGTTAATGCTAGAAGTCTTAAATAACAGTCAGAAATCTTGTAACTAGTACTCTTTAATCAACAACAGTATTTGTTGGGAAAACCACCTTGGTAGTTATTAAAAGGCGGATGGTCTGCCTATCTTGAATAGATAATACTAAATATGGTAAAGATGATAATGACTAGTCCATGTGGTACGTTGTAAATGAGTTGATGATCTACCTACGCTAAAAGGTATTAAGTGATTAATGGAAAAGAGAAAGATCATGCTTCTATTGGATGTATTCATTGGTTGATGGATTAGGAATATTAGATGATTAGTATGCCTCATTTGGAATATTACACATTGAGTTCAAGGATAATTAATCACACGTGTTGAATACTAGGTTTGTATAATCTAGAAAATATACATAACCAATGAGTAGAAACCAACCGAAGTAAACTTGCATTGAAGATGGTATTTTAACATTTTACTCAACAGAATTGTTGTTTTAGCTCTCTACATCATTACAACCCACATGATATACATAGAGAGACTTACATATATGATGTTGTAGGTAGTTAAATATTGTTGAGTTCCCATGTGACATTTTGTTTCAAAGAATTCTATTAGTTTCAAGGTAATAGTCATATCTGACATTTGTTATCCTTTCTGGCTTCAATTATGAGTCTAAATTTATGTAACTCTGATATTGCTCATACTCATTCTTGTTAAGTGGCAAACCAGACAATTCGTGTTACAATGGTCTTGATTTTGTTTTTTGTTCAAAATTTAGGCTAGGAAAATGCAAGTTGTTATAGTGGTCTTCCACCAAAAGGAAGCAAATGTACCACATAATTGCGCATCAGAATTTAAAGCCAACCGAACGCCTATAGTAAGGAATATGCATCACTATGAAAAACTCAATGTGTTTTTACATGTATGTATTTATAATAAAAATACAAAAAAAAATCTTGAAATCTTATGTCATCCAAAAATTATGCAATATTTCAATCGACATCGACTACTATGCTATCTTGATATAGATGAAAAACCAATGTAAGAGACCTATGAGTTTTCCCTTCCCTCGCTTATTGAGAAAATTATTTTGGTTATTAACTTCATAAACTAAATGTATAATATACAGAATGAAATATCCATATTTTACCAAGCCAAAATATTGAACCATATAATGTATATCATATTTTTTAAAACATTAATAATTGGTATTACTCATTATCATTGTATTTGAATTTAAAATTTAATTTATAATGATGTTTATACGGGTGGGAACTTGTGCTTGTACATTGGAAATAAAAATTGATTAACTCCTTTCATGATCTTGGGTTTTAATGGATATTCTAAGCCAAAGCAGAGTCTTCAGAAACAATCCCCATGTGGCGCCTACGAGTACAGTTGTTCCATCACCTTTACGACTTCTCAAAGAGCTAAAGCAAGAATCTGCATCGCCATCATCTCCGCCGCCTCCAAATCTTGGGTAGAACTACCATTGCCGCTACCATAAATTGAACGCAATATTCTTATTATTTTAAAGATTTTTTAGAAAACATGAAAAACAATAGGTTGAAAAAGGATGGGTTTAGGGGAATTTTCAATTTGGTTTTTTCCAAAGAATGGTTTGAAAAGAGAAAATAACCACTTGAAGATGAAGGTCAACTAAAAAAGTAGGTTGGTTATTTTATGCCACTTTATCTGACATTTATGACAAGATTTAACAAAAAACCATATGTGGACTACTCTGTGTAGGCAATTTGGCATTTCTTTTATTTATTGGATCAAAAAGGGTACAGTCAGTAAAACTATGGCCGAGACTCTAAGTTGCCATTTGCAATAAAAAATTGGACCGTTAACGCTTCAATATGGTCAGTTTTCTCACTGGAGAAAATTGATTCTCCATCGTTGATGCTAATGGCTCAGTTTTCTCCCATTTAAAAAACATTTCTTCTCTCCATCCTGCTACATCCCATGTAACACCCCGCCTCCGCTAGGGTCACTCGCAAAGGAATGCACTAGCTTTAGAGGGGCATTATTGGTAAACATGCACAGAAATATCACAAGACAGAACATATAAAATAGCGGAAGTAAAATCAACCTTTCATAACATGAATAAATAAGGTCTAAAGCCTTTTACATCAGAGTACATCAAAACCTGTCTTGCAATAGTAAAGAAGCATAAAGACATTTTCATAAATTATTCCCCAAGTAAAAACAGTAAAGTAGCCATAGCCAAGAAGAGTCCAAGCCATCCATGATGACCTTCAAGCAGGAGAAGTCCGAACTAAACAACAGTATTTCCTCCCTGTAACCTGGGGGGGGAAACGGAAGAAAAGAGGCGAAACAAAACGGGTTAGTCAAAAAGACTGAGTAAGCCCTATCTACTATTAGTATAAAAACTAGTAAAGTTAACTGTCATGAGGAACTGAGATGAACATGAGCATGATAACAAGATAGACAAGCTAAATCAAAATAACAGGATGAACTACCGAACTCAGATAAACTAAAGTGTCATGATAAATTACGATGTCAAAATGAAACAAGGCATCACATCGTCAGGTTTCTATCAAGTATAATATCCCAAGATATCTATCACGCATAACGTCCCATGGCATCTATCTTGTATGCCCGCTCTACACCTACCGTACTAGTATCCCAATTGTATCACGTGTTATCCGTGAATGACCCTTACTCAAAAGTCGTGTAATGGTCCATGTCAACCTAATATGCCGCATATATAGGTTACTCAACTCATATGTTTCTTTCCATGTATAAGTTCAGTTCTTTGCCGTAGGCTGTACGGGCTTTCCCATGTAAACGGTTTATCCTTGAAGTTGTTTTGGACTGCAACCCTTGATCTAGTTGTGTTTCCTTACCATGAACTATCGCGCGTCCACT
>JASFAX010003701.1:0-41733 GCA_030737875.1 Allium sativum
TTTTATCAAGGCCCGTACAGTCGATTTCCATCAACGGCCATCGAACTGCACTTACAGCGACCTTTTTCAAATTTGATTTGGACATAATTCCAAATCCAACCGTTAGATTTCTAATTTCTAATATTCGTTAGAAAGCTCTTTTCGATACGAACCCAACGGTTCCGGTTTTAGGAGAATCCGACGGTCGGATCTCCCGTAATGTCCGTTTGAAATAAATGGTCGAAATTCGCGAACTGCCGCGGCGCGGCGCGTTCTATTCAGGCCATTATATTATATATATAATATATATTTCGTCGATTTCTATTTAAAACGAATTTTATAAATAGTTTTTAAATTCGTTTCAAAATTCATTTCAACTACCATTTCAATTCAAAGCAAAATTGAATTCTTCTTTATAAATTCGTTTTAAAACTCATTTCTATTCAATTCAAATTTCAATTCAATTTGAATTCATTTCACTTCGTTTTAAATTCAATTCGAATTTGTTTTCAATTCGATTCAATTCAAAGTGGTTTTCTATTCGATTCAATTCAAATTGGTTTTCTATTCGATTCAATTCAAATTGGTTTTCTATTCGATTCAATTCAAATTGGTTTTCTATTCGATTCAATTCAAATTGGTTTTCTATTCGATTCAATTCAAATTGGTTTTCTATTCGATTCAATTCAAATTGGTTTTCTATTCCTTTTCAATTCAATTCAAATTCATTTCAAATCAAATTTAAAAACTAATATAATCGATATAAATATCGTTCGCGTCAAAATGGCGTCAATCTAATCAACACGGCTTCATATATTTCTATTTTCGAATATTCTATTTCAAATATTTCTATTTCAAATATTTCTATTTCAAATATTTCGTTTCAAATATTTTCGTTCAACACATGACTAATCTCAACGGATGAGTACAGTCAACACATGAACCTTTATTTTATATTGATAAAAATGTAAATTTTTATTATTAAAATATTTCGTTCAACACATGACTAATCTCAACGGATGAGTACAGTCAACACATGAACCTTTATTTTATATTGATAAAGATGTAAATTTTTATTATTAAAATATTTCGTTCAACACATGACTAATCTCAACGGATGAGTACAGTCAACACATGAACCTTTATTTTATAATATTCTTTATTTTCTAAATTGGAATGAGGCCCAATCAATTACCATATAATGTTAATTATATGGGTTTTCTACAACACATGTATTCAATAACAACGATGAATAATCAACCATCATCCAAAGTGCATTCTACACTGTATAAGCATCAAATATAAATATTCAACGCTTATAACAGCCTGTCAATCAATCGATCGACATACAGCTAAACAATCGGGATTAGTGTACGTCAAATATCATCCCAATACCCATGTGGGGTTTCAAGCAATCAAACACAGATTTTTATTTGTGCAGTTGGGCGATGTGTAAAATTTATCGTCCCAATCAATGTCCTTCAAATAGGTGTACATAAACAAACCGTCAGGTTTGTAAATGAATATTTATTTATTCATATTCACGTTAAAAATTATATTTTTAACGACCAAAATATTTTATTCAAACTATGAATATTATATTCGGTTCATTTATTCAATAAAATGATATTTTTATTTTTCTAACATATTTTAGAAAATTCCGGCGGCATAACGGCACGATACTAGAAACGGGACAAGGCCTAGCCTTATCCCCGGTCTAGTGAAGGCCCACGCCATTCACACATCAATCAAATCAATTTCATTTCACCCAACAATTCAATTCAAACCAAATAATCTAACCAACTACACAACCAAACAATTAAACAAACAAGCCATCCATGGTATGTGGATGACGGGTGTCGGGTGCTACTAAACACCGTCTGCATCCTAGTATATATATATATAACTATAAAAATTAAATTGAAAGGTGAGAAGTTCTCACCGATAGCTATCCTAACTCCACGGCACTTCTAATGTAGGAAATCTTCACTGTTCTCGTCTCATATCACTTTCTTCGCCCGTAGCCACTACATATATAAAAATCGAATTTTTACCTCGCTATTCAATGTATAAAAAACGAATTTTTACTTCGCTATTCAATATATAAAAATCGAATTTTTACTATGCTATTCAATATATAAAAATCGAATTTTTACTTCGATGTTCAATATATAAAAATCACATTTTTACTTCGATGTTCAATATATAAAAATCACATTTTTCATTTTCTTTCATACGTATAAAAATAAAAATAAAATTGAATTTTTATTTCACTAATAACTATATAAAGATCGGGTCTTTATCATCATACAGTAATTAAAAATCTGCGAACACACTTCAAATTGAAATACGTACTTCGAATCGGGCAAGGAAGGGGCGGAGCTGCTGCGTGGGGGTGCTGGAGATGCTCGTCGGCGTCGGAGGGGCGGCAATAGGTGGAGGCGGGCGGAGTTTTTGGGGCTGCGATGGGTTTTGGGGTGCGGGTCCCTCACGGTCGCGAGGTAGCAGAAAGTAGGGGAGGAAGGAGAACGGGAGGAGGTGGATCGGAAGGGGAGGGGCTTGGCGGAGGCGGGCACCCTGGGCGGCGCGGCGATGAACGTCGACGGGGGGGGGGGGGGGGGGGGGGGCTCTGTCCTTTTTTTTTCCCTTTTTGCTTTGAAATGATTTTGAACGTGGGGGGGGGGCAGAGGGATTAAGGAGAAAGGAAGAGATATTTTTATTTTATTTTATTATTATTTAATTTCTAAAAGTTGACTTATACATACGACCTCTAAACGAGGCCCACCGCCTGTCGTCCATAGCGTTTCAACCCCATTCCGAACACAATGGGATATGTATCGTAAGCTAATTCGATCGTTTCGAACAGTTTCCGATGAATTTACATTTAAATCACTATATTGAATTTTAAACGTACATTTCAAATTACCGGGGCCACATACTAACTTGAAAAATTCCCGAAAAATATTTTCTAGCTTCGTATTGAGGATACGGTCCTAACAAAACTAGTTTCGTCGAATTCTGAGACCGTTGGAAAAATGACCAATTTCAAGTCGATTAAAATCAACTGAAACTGGTCAAACGCGTTTTCCTTTGCCACGCTCACATATTGATTCGAAAAATTATGAAATTTGAAACCTAGCAATAATTCGACATCACAGACCCAACAAAACTGGTTTCGTCGAAATCCGAGGTCGCTTGCAAAATTTCCATTTTTAAGGGCCTGAATTCCATAGCGACTATTCAGAATTTTCAACTGGACATATCTTTTGATTCCCGCTATGAAATTTCAATTTTTCGGATTCGTTGGAAAGATATCATCAATTAGATCCTAATGTTTTTGGTTTCATTAAAATCTGGATTGTTTTGCACCCGGTACATCCAATTGAAGTTTGAAATCGAATTATCGAACTACCGCGCCATTTTCAATTCCTATTTATAATTATATATAATTATTTATATTCTAACGACGACGTATATAATATATACGATCGAATTCTATTCAAAATAATTTTCTCGTCGATATTATTTAAAATAATTCATTTTAAATAATCAAAATTCGCTAAAATTGCCAAAATAAAAAAAATTAAACTGGCCCAGATTTTCGGGTTGTTACATTAACCTAACCAATCCGGTGTGGTATATGCTCCCTCTTTTTCCGCTTTATGTTGTTCTGCCTTGACTATAAGAAATCCGATCCGATCCGATTCTTGAAGAAAGCGTCCTTTGTTTTTTGATCTTTTAATCTTTGTGTAGCCTAGTTCACAAAGTAGGCTAACATATTATAAATTATAAATACCAAGATGTTTTAAATGGCTATCGCCTCTTTGTAATAGTGATACCTCATACTATAACTTTAAGCTTTTAAAGTATTAATTCACCATGTTTTTAAATTAAAGTATGAAGGTTGTAAAGATCTGCCTTTATAACCATCAAAAGTCGATACCAAATAAGATCAGCATATTTCAATATCGAATATCAATCATAGAAACATAGATTATTAGGGTTAAAACAAAAAGGAAAAAGAACAAAAAGAAATGTAGATTCTCACATTGGAAACGGTAACATAAAATAATAATGACAGGTGAACTGTCATTCTAAGATACAATTTATATCGATGTTAAAAACAAATTGTAACCACTGGATAATTATAAAATTCTAACCTTACAAATGCTGATTGGTAAATATAATACAGCGGAACAAAAATTATACGATAGACGAACCTCCAACTACACTCCATGAGCTCCATAACCATTTGACGACAACCTGAAAACAAGCCTGGTCTAACTCATGTGTAATAATGAAATAACACGCGGGTCAATCTGGAAAACCAGTGTGAAAAAAAAAACGAGTAAAAGGAAATATACAATAATTCTATGGGACCACACCATTGACCATGGAATGGGTTTTACCTCACAAGGATTACAACATATATATAAACATCAACACCACATAAATACTGAAATAAGCAAGGAATAAATGCCATATACAAGAATGCTAACATAAAGGAAGTAATAGAACAATGCATCGAGAAGAGCGCACAACACTTCTTGATGGAAACAAAGATACTTATCAAAAAAATTCGATTGAACAAGGAATGGTTAATTTCTCAAAAAAATATGAGACCACACCATTAACCGCGGATTAGGTTACTTACAACAACATCGAATCTCACCATGGATTAAAGTAATTAAACATCGTGAAGGGCTTGTATCTTCCTGATGCAAATTTAAAATAGGAAATATAGAAATCTGGAATCAAAGGAATTGAATGAGAAATTTTCCAACAAATAATGACTATGAGAGTGCACCCCTCTAAGTGAAAGTATACCCATATAATATATTGAGAACCCCATAAAAATCCAATAATCCGAGTATTTCACATCTACGTGCGAATACAACTGAATCCAATCTAGAGTATATGTGATAATACCCTAATGGGAGCAACCCCACATAGCTTGACTCCGTTTGCTCTTTTTGTGCAGCCATTTCAAATAAAGGATAGCGGTGCTCAAAGAGCAGCAAGTCATTTTAATTTGATGATACAACTCAAGAAGATGAACGAATGGTTGTTAAATCAACTATTACAAAATCCAAAATGATCAGATATTGAAATTAAATCACATTCCTTACATATCATTATTTGTTGATTCCAAACTTGTATTATTTCTCGATTAAAAACAAAGCTTGGAAAGTAGAGGTAGTGACACCTTTAGGTATTGTCTTAACAATGTTTTCTATCTTTGAGATAGAGGAATGTTTTTATACTCCAACATCTGGTGATAAGGGTATAACTAAATATTTCCTTATACGTGATATAGTTTGTGGAAATTTTCTTTTAACACTGTACCAAAAACTTTTAAACTTCAAAATTTGAACTTGTGCTTGGTTTTCACATTCAAATATTTGAGAAATAAACTTTTAATAATATTCTTTGAAATATTAATTAAAAAGAGATAATTATAATTCTAAGCATATTTTAAAGAATGGCCAAAACCAATGTTATTTAAACATCTTTTCAACAAAACAATTTACACTGAGATTTTACTTTCAAACCATTTCTAATAAAAAGGACCTCTTATTCAAAGCAATCATTTAAAAAATCTAAATAATATTATTTATCCCTAAAGGATAATGAATCAAACTTAAATATTTTAATAAACTTTAAACAAACTGCAGGTCATCGTGAAAGACATTTCTTAATACTCTTTTTATAACTTTAAACTCAACTCATTTTCCCAAAGAAAAATAAATTGGTTACACACTTTATTTATAAAGTATAAAACTAAATTAATTATCCAGTAAGGTAATTAATCACTTTAAAATAAAATAATGAATTAATTTCAACCCTTTATTTAGTTTATTAATTTTTAAATCCTTAAATTATTTAATTATTCTCAAACATTTTAATTCAATAAATTAAACTATTTTTATTCACTTTCATTAAACCAAATTTATTTTATTTTAGGAAAATTAAACAAAATATAACTTAATTAAATTATATCCTCATTGGTTAAAATAAGAATTTAAACTAAAACCTCATTCATTCAAAACTAATTAATAAATTTCAATAACCTAATAAATAAGTAAATTCAATTATCATTGCTTGAAATGAATAATCAAATTCCAATTCATTAATTAAATGCATATTCAAACTCAATTATCATCAGTTAAAATAAGTATTTAAATCTCGTAATTGTTAACTCTAACAATGACTAAATTTATAAATATTATTAATTAAAATGATAATTTTATTCAAATATCGATTCTATGACAACTCAGGCTTAAATTAAATAGGATGACTAATTTTATTCAATCTTCGATAATATAAGAAATATGAGAATATACATAAGTACATACGAACAATAAATGAATATATGAAAATGAATGCGAACAAAACATCTAAAATAATAAAATAGCAGAAAGGCAGTTTATTCTGCTAACTTTATGTCAATTAGAATAAGTTCAATCAATTTCTAAATTGTGTTTATTTTGTCAAATAGATAACACTAAGCATACGTTTTAAATTTATTAGTCAGGATCAGTAACGTATTCATTTAACTATATTCAAAAATTCGCATATAACAAGATACTTGCAAAAATTGAATATAAAATAAACTCAAAAAATGTCTAATAGCAATTCGAGATGCTACATCCTGATCCTTAATCTGGTTTAAACAAAGTAATAGGATTTCAAGATGTTATCTCCTGATTCTATATTTAATTCAAACAATTAATTGGTTATGTCAATTCAATACAGGCAAATTGGTAATATAATAATATAACCAAGCCAAACAACGATCAGTTTTCAAAAACAAGTAGATAATCAATCTTTTAATCTACTCTATGAAATATTGGTAAATCAAAAATGTGAATTTTACTCATCGAGATTTCAGTTATCTCTGTCGCATTCTTCTTTGAATTAAAAGTGAACGAACAACCCAAATTCCAATAACTTCATAAATCTACCTATCCAACTCTTATGCAAAGCTATCGACGATACAAGTTTAATGGATCTGACAATGTCTGAATCCTGCCTCGCATAAGTGAGTAACAATTTTTTCAAGAAATTGAACTAATCAAATATAATTAAGTAACTAATTATTAATTTAATCACTAGTATACTCTCATAATTCTTCTCCCTCAAATGCCAGTACACGGCCAAGAACAAAACCCACCCTTCCTACCTTCTCTTTCCTCTTAATTCTCACCATGCACCATGAAAACTACAACCGACCTCACTGTCATCCTACACTACATGTAACACCCCGTAATTCTAAGAACACAATAATGATAAACTAAGGAATACTTAATTAAATATTCGGAATTAAGTAAAAGGGACTAAACCATTTTGTTTGTCTCAGAATTTTGCTTGAGATAGACTCCGAGTTTGTTAAAAAAGGATATTGTATGAAGAAGATACTAAGGTCTGAAGTTTATATACACATAAGCCATATATATAATATCCAGAATTCAAAATCAAACGACGCGTGGAAGGGGTGAATCGGCCCGTTAGCGGTCGACCCCGTTCCCCATGGGTGTCGACCCCCATGTCGACCCCCCGAGATCTGGGTAGATTCCTGCTCTGCACCTGGACACAATTTTGAATGAGATTCGTTGACCTTAGGCTTTAAATAGGACCTCATTCTCATTGTTTTTATGCACAAAAAATAATGGAGATAATGAGGTGCTGCCCCAACTTAGTTTGATCTAGCCTATTCTTCTTCGACAAACAAGTTATAAAAATTCAGAGATCTATGCTACAACATCTACAATCAATCTTCTATTCTTTAGACCCAATCATAGTGAGTTTATGTTGCTTTTATATATAAACACCTAAAATGTAATCTTGACATGTTTATAAGTTTGAATCTAAGCCTATGCCTATTAGTAACCTGAATCATAACAGTTCTGTCATTACTTGTACACCTGATCTATTGATTAGTGCCTATATGCCTATTTACGACATCCATATTCTATTAGTTTGCTAATCATGTCACCTTATGCCTATTATGTTAGTTTGCTTAATTATGTCATCATATGCCAGTTTTATTTACCATCCCTATTCTTGTTTTCTTCTCTCCCTTTCTTCCCTTTTTGTTTTTATAGCTAGGCTACCTTCGAGCCTAGGCCTATCGCTGAAATACACGAATGCATGAATTTGGGAATGATTCGGAATGATTAATTTGGGACATTATTCATATTGTAAACATGATTGGGAATTTCGGGCATAATTTATGCCTTGAGCCAAAACTTGAGATTTGGGGACAAAATCTATATCTTGATCTAAACCTTGGTCTGGGGCATAATTGTATCATGGAACGAACATGGATTGTGGGCATAATAAAACATGATAATTGGTTAATAATGAAAATGCCTAGATTTACAGTAATTAGAAACTGCAACCGTGCTTAGGCACAAGGTTAGATTACGCTTGTAGTAGAAGCCTTCCCAGAACCGCTCGGCATATCTAGCATCCACAAGTGGTAAATCTAATGTGAGGGGTCTAAGTGCATAAACACGTAACGTGCTAAGACACGAGGTTAAGTCCAACTTGTGGAAGAAGTCTGTCCGGACCCAACCGACATATCCAACATCCACAGGTGGTAGACTTAATGTAGGAGGTCTAGCGCATTATAATCATAAATTAATAAATGGTGATGAACTAGTAATACTTAACCTATTTGAATCCATAAGGATTACAGGAACCTGTTAACAGGAGTAGGGGTTAAGTAAACTTACTAGAAATAGTGGGAGGGTTAAGTTAATCTTGTTAAATATATGGGGACTGGTTACACGTATGAACTCGCCAAACTTAACCTATGGGGTTATGCAATCTTGTTAAACCAGTAGGCATAACCTGTTGAAATCCTAGTAGCGGGGATGCAAGCCTGGGGGGAAGCTTGTATCATATGTTGTGTGGGACCCATTCAGTCAGTAACCCGTCTTGATATCAAACGGGGAACCCTGAACTAGGTTGGGGTCTGGGAACACTTACTAAGCTGATTATAAAAGGTCACTTAAGTGAGGTTGTTGATGGTGCGTTCCAACAAAGTCTTTTGCATGCATGGGTCCGCTTCCTAGGGAAGATAAGACGCTATGACATCAGTGGATATAGTTGTGCACGTCTTGTAAACAAAGAGTTTCCATTTTAGGAAGTGATACATCCTACTATGGGGCCAACACATGGTATCTACGAGTTAGAGAGCCAATCGATTGGGGGTAGTAATTGGGGTACAACTGGTCTTGCTTGTTTATAGCCCATTATTGTCGTTCGGGGGTTAACACCTGTCAGTTCTATTGGGCTGCTTGTTATTGTATAGGGTTAAACCTCTCACTAGAAGTACACCTACGTCTACCATCTTGCACTTGTTGGGATCATCTTGTTATACTAGTATTGGTGTAGAGAAAAGTATTAAAGAAGCGCAATACATGTTCTGTTCTGTTTGTCCAGTTATACCTACCTTATGACATTGTTATCTTTATCCAACTTATATACATGTCTGCTTTTACTTATTTATATGCTAAAAGTAACTGGACTCGCCAGACTTTATGACTAAACCATTTTGTTTCCTCTTCTTTTTCTTCCGTCCCCCTAGGTTCTCAGGGTGGGAATACTCAAGCTTGATCAGAATTCTTCTTTTCTTCTAGGAGCTTCTTAGATGTATTGCTCGATTTTGTATTTGCTCTACTATGGCTATACTTTGGGAATTATGCTCTTTTTATGTATTATTGTACTCTGATGATAATTTTGGTACAAGATAGAAGTTTCATGTTTTCATTATTTCAGACTTATTATGTAATTGGGTTTGGACCACAAAGCTTTTCTATTTAATAAAGTTTTTAATTCCGCTGTTATTTTATATTTTTCTTGTGATGTTTCTGTTTCTGTTTGCCTATAACGCTTCACGAAACTTAATGCATTCTGATAAAGAGTGACATTAATGGAACGTGGGGTGTCACATTTGGTATCAGAGCTGAAGGTTACCAGATTGGGTAAAAGTTTTTGAAAATTGTTTTCAAAAAGGTTTTAAAAGATGGCATTTTCAAAAGAAAAGTCTATTTTGAAAAACATATTCCCCTAAGCCATATGAAATATATTTCGATTCTCTGTTTGAATCCCTTTTCCTTTTCTTTTTAGCATATCCGGGGAACCTAATATTCCTGAAGGCATTCAGATACCAGCTTGGTTTCATAGGTATCTAGAGGATACGACACCTGCCGAGGGACAAGCAAAAAATCCTCCCCCAACTGCAACCGCTGTTCCTCCTCCTCCTCCTCCACGTACTGATAATTTCTCTAAGATATCCAAATATTTCTATGCTATGGGAGGAAAGCCATTCCGAGAATTGAGACTTTCATAGAGGCAAGGAATTGGCTTAAAAAGACAGAGGATTTGTTTGGAATTTTTGAGGTTGACGTTCGTAGGAAGATCCAGTTAGCCATTTGGCAACTGAAAGATGAGGCTTCATTTTGATGGGAAGTGACACAAGCAGGGCGTCCAGTAGAGACTTGGGATGATTTCCGACAGAGATTCGAAAAGACGTTTCTTTCTCAAGCCGAGCAAAGTATGCAAATGGAAAGGTTTTTGGCACTTAAGCAGGGAGGCATGTTTGTTAGGGAGTATGTTTATAAGTTTAATCAATTGGCGAGGTTTGGTTTGGAATTAGTAGATACCCTGCACAAGAAAGCTTTGAGGTTTGTTAGAGGATTGAATGAACCCCTCCATGGGTTGGCTTTGTCTCATATTCCGATGGGAGCAACTTTTGAGAAACTCGTTGATATGGTATTAATGCATGAGGAAGATAAGGGCGAAAAGAAAGAGGCAAAAGTTGAAGAAACATAAAACAAGAAAATGTGGCCCAAGAAAGAACAACAACAACAAAAGAAGGGTGGTAAGAACGACAAAACTCGAGATAAGAGGAAATGTAATCATTGCTGATGCGAGGGTCATATGATCAAGGATTGCAAGAAAATAAAGAACGCTTGTTTCAATTGTTGAGAGGTCGGACATCTTGTTAAGGATTGTCCGAAGAAGCAAGGACAAGGTCAAAGGGCAGGATCTTCTGGAGGACAGGTGCATGCTCTCGTGGCCAACGCGCCAGATAGAGGTAGGAAAGTTTCTGTCGAAGGTTTGATTTCTCTTTCCAATCATCCAGTTAGGACTCTTTTCTATTCTGGCGCTTCAAATTCTTTTATATTTGATTATGTGGTTGAGTCTCTTCACCTTAGTACTAGTATGGTTTTGGATCCCGTTGTTGTCTCAAACCCCATTGGGGGCACGGCTCATTTGTCTATGATTTGTCGGGGTTTGAGAATATCTATGTTAGGTGTAACGACCCAACTTCCGAACACATCGGAAGTCATGTCATTAATAAGAATAAGAATATGTAGAAGATAAAATCACAGAAACATCAGAATCTCACAGCGGAATTTTTACAAAAGATGATACTTCATAATATTACACAGCGGAACATATTACATCATAGCACCATATATCTAGTGATACAAGCCATTCATAGTACATTCTTGATTATACATATCATGGACGACTAACTTGCAGACTTAATTATATAGTAGATAAGATAAGTAGATCAGCACATAGAAAGTTCCATCCCAGCTTCTCGTGTTTTATCCAATCCTGATTCACTTGTCTATTCATAACAAGCGTTATGAATACCCAAGAGTTTAAGGGAAACACAGAAAAATAAACTCCGGGTCAGTCAGGTGACTGGTATGAGTAAACAGTTTAAAAAAACAGTTTTAAGGAATGAAAACATCTCATAAGACCACGTCGTGAATACGGAATGGGTTCTTATCTTATGAAATCAAAACACTTTGTATACTTGAAATCAGATATTATCATAGTGTCTATAAGTTTTTCACAAATAAATTAGAATATAGAAGAATGCTTGCATCTCACATTCTCCTATATAGTGTACAAATAAAAACCGCTTGGCGCTTATGGAAATTGGATTTCCAACTATGACAAGGTATGGGACCACCTTCCGATGATGTATCTCTAGAGGCAAATACACTTGGGTTCGACAAGAATGTCTTGCAACCCGGCCCGCATATGACCGACCACTCATTTCTCTTGAGTGTATCGAATGTATATCACCAATGGTTGTGTACGACAACCATTCCCGAATGGACAAAATCATAGATTAAGATACAAAAGGAATTTCTCTAGATAGGTGATGCTACACCCTAATGGGAGCGACCCACATAGCCATACTGCCTGATTTTTGTCATTTCCTGGGTGTAAGGCTTGAGGCTAGACTTACCTTTCCATCATATCTGTTTAATTTCTTTGAATGCCACATCGTCAGATCCATCGGAAATCACTAATTGATTTCCACAAAAATACTTTGGTTGTTAGGCTAAAGAAGTTTCCCTTCTGTGCCAGCAACTGGTACGTTTGGAGAAAACAACGTGCGTGGTTCCTTTAGAAATATTCTGTCAGACATTCGTTTATACAAGTTGTCTTGGGACTGGACAAACCGAAGGCACTATTTAAAAATAGCCCTTTTATCTCGTCGTCTTCAATTTAAAAATCTCTGACGTGCGGCGTATAATCAAATCAAAGTGAAATATTTATTCCAGCCTCTTTGAAATGATTAACGAACATTTTTCTTTTTAAAATCATTAATCTAACATGATTATAAACTAATTTACATATATAATTGCAGTCAAACTAAACACTATATGATTATCTAGCTTAAATCTGGTATTTTGATCATGTCTTAAAAATGAACAATTTCAGTGTGTGCGTCGCACACGGTTTTTCTTCCCATTTTTTTGTCACCTTTAAAATGAATACTTACCTTAATTTTCCTTAGAAAAATATTTCTCATCATTATTACTTAATCTGATTATCCATAAATAACTTAAATTATGATTTAATCATTTATTTCCAACTTTTACACTTGGTATTTTTCTCGTCAAATTTTCCCTTTGATCCTTCATTCTTGATTTATTTATTCTTCTTTCTATACTGATAAAGTTCCTCCTTTTTATTTATCAGTCTAAACCTGATTAAAAACATTATGCACAGTTCTTGTTTTAAAAAGTACAAAACTGTTCATGATCAGTTCTTATATCAGAGATTTTAGATTATAGATTAAAACTAACAAATTCCAGCGTATGTGTTACATACGGTCTCTCTACCTTGTTTTGCTTAAAATCTAAATATTTCACTAGAAAATAAATTTTAATTTAAATTATAAACTAAATTTATAATTTAACAAAATTACAGCTTCTGTGCTGACTTCTCCACTTCTTGTCGAAACCATATCCGATCCTTTACACTTGATCGACTTTCCTTTTGTTGATTTTACAGTTTGAATATTTTATTAGAAAATTTCTCTTCCAATTCTCATTATAAATTAAATTTATAATTTAATTTAAAATTACAGTTTCTGTATTTGAATTTCAGTCCTTGACAAAACTGCGATAAATCCTGATTCACTCCTTTTCTAAATTGGCTAAATTAAATAAAAATTCTATTTTTATTTAAATATTAATTTTCTTATTTTATTTAAACCATTATTTAATTTAAAACTAGTTTGAATTTAAAATATATTTAAAAATCTTCATTTTAAGGTTTAAATGGCAAAGTGCCACTTTTGGTAAAGTACCAGGTTAAAAACCATGGTGTGCGCCTTGCCAAATCACCCGAAGCACCATGTTTTTGGCTCGTCCGATCATTTGATCATCTTGCCAAAGTACCAGGTTCAAAACTCCTCATTTTTACTTGCCCGGTCCACCCAAGCTCCCATGCGCAGACCAAAGTACCCAATACCCTGGTACTTACCAAGTACCAAAATACCACCTCGTTAAAAACACGTATGATCACCTAGAAATCCCAGTGCCACCCCTCCTTCTTCTTCCTCTTTCCTCCATGGTTGTGCATGTGCACAACCACGCCAGGCCCTAACCACCACTACTGATCATCCATACCGATCACTCTTTACTCCCTGACCACGTCGACATCTTCCGATCACCTCCCCCTTGGACCTACAGTGATTTGGCCGTGGCATCCTTTTCTTCCAAAAATACACCGCCCAGTAAATTCCTCGCCAGGCCTTCCCTCGACCACGTGCCACCACCACCTCCTGGCCACGTCACCGCACCACCCAGACACCACTGTCCCACCTGGACCGCACCCCCCTAACTCCTCCGACGAAGTGCAGTTCTAGTGAACCCAAACCGAACCCAAAAACCAAATTAAACCCTATTTTCTCCTTTATTTTGAAATCAACTTAATTTAAAATTATACTTATATTTTTCCTATGATCTACATCCTTCCATACTCCTTCAGGCCGAACGTCATCACCTCCCATCAAGGGATGCGCCGGAAGTTCACCAAAGTTGAACCTTCGTCCATCTCTTGATTTCTCTTGATCTACACTGTTAAAAATCTTGATTTTTGTTTCAAAAATCATCATTTTGTTACCTCAATATGATTATGTAATAAAAACTAGTTTTTATGTGATTTGAAAATCCACCTTGGAATTTTGAAACAAAGAGCTTCCTGTGCTTTTGCTTTTTAAAAGATAGTAATGGTTTTGGTAAGGTTTTGTTTCATTTTAAACACTTATATGATAAGGGAAAAGGGTTTTAAAAATAGTATAACATCTTACTTCTAATCCCTAACCTATGTTCACTGATCTATGTAGGATTTGAAGAGTTTTCAAACTAAATACAGGGTCTGGAAACACTGTCAGGTAATACTCTCTCTAACACTTTGTACTTAAGTTTTGATTTAACAAATCAATAATTCCTACATCATACCAAACAAGAAAACCATCCAAGGTATACTACTTGAACAAGCATACCACCAAGACTCAAGTCCAACTTATAATTCAAATAGCAAGAAGAAAATGCAGGAAATCTAAAACAGAAAATTAAGGAGCAGTTTTGTAATGACCCGCAAATCCATAATATCTTAGTTAACCAAATACAACATACGTCCAACCCAAATATCACGAAAATACGAATCATTAATAAAAAGAAGTTAGAAGATGAGAAATAGAAAGAAACTTAGAATAGAAGAAAAAGACCAGAAACACAAAACAGAATCTCACATTGCAGCGGAACAAAATATAATATATATAACAGATTTTGGAATACAAAATTTGAACTGTATATACAAACATCATTATCAGAGTACAACACTTACAATACAGCGGAAATAACACTAGATAACTAACGCTGAAGCCTCCTGCTCCAAGCTCCTCCAAGAATATCTGTAAATCCTGAACTACTTGACTGCTCGTACAAATTTGAGCACCCAAGAGTTTAAGGGAAACATAGAAAATAAACTCCGGGTCAGTCATAGGACCGGTATGAGTAAACAGTTTTGTAACCTCTTTAGGCAATAAACGATATCTCATAAGACCACGCCGTATAACACAGAACGGTTTTCCCTTATGAGTATCCAAAATGATCTTTATATCAAAACTCTTCAATACTATAATAGTGTCTAAATCAAATAAATAGAATCTTAGTGGAACGTTTGCATCTCACGTTCCACATATATAATATACAATCAAAACCACAAGCACGGAGGAGAATACACCGAGTTCAACAAGAACATCTTGCAACTCAGCCACACATGACCGACCACTCATTTCGCTTGAGTGTATCGAATGTATATCACCAACGGTTGGGATCAACAACTGTTTCTCTAATAGGACAGCATCAAATAGAATAAGGAATTAAATGAATCTCTAGATAGGTGATGATACACCCTAATGGGAGCTAACCACATAGCCATGCTACCTGCCCGATTTTTGTCATTTCTCGGTTGTTGAGGCCAGAGGCTACGATTACTTTCCATTCATTGATAACACGATCACTTTGAATGCCACATTATCAGATCCGTTAATCACTAATTGATCTGCACAAATATTCTGGATATTATGCTAAGGGAATAAATCCATTGCAACCATATATATTTATACAGACCAACCCATTCGATCATTGGAAATACTCTGTCAGACATTCGTCCATATACGTTCGTTCTGGGACTGAACGAAATCGAAGGCACTATTCAGTACATCCATCCTAGGCAATCTCTACCTAGGACTTATACAACAGCCCTTGCACTTTACTTTGTCTTCGATATATTCAACATACTTGGTTCGCAACTCTTATGCCAATACAGAGTGGTTCTTCGGATAATAATCCAACCGGTCTCTCCATATTGACAACGTTAAAATGGTCAAAGCATTGATAGTTAGTGATTTAACTATCAAAAGAAAAATGTACGTGTACACACAATGATCTTATTTCCGAATGGAATTATCGATCACATCATCAAGCATATATATATATATATTCATATTTCCTTATTTTCTATGTTTAGAAAATATATGTTATTAACTCTGGAAAACATTCCCATTGCATATTTACATATCACTATTCTTCCACATCCATCAGACTCTAACTGTAAACTAGTAAGAGAACAACTTCCTAAGTATAAATCCAAAAGGCCGAAACCAACATCAGATACTCAAAAGGTCGTTCAGCTCAACTAATTCCCAGTAAGTTTCCTATTCTGCTAAACTCTATTTCTTTAACTCCATTTGATTAACTTCTTATCAATGCGATCATGTAAATCTTCAAATCATTTTCTTTTAAATCATCGTTCACCTTAAAACGTATACCTCCCAGGATTTTGTTTATAAAATTCCTTTTCGTTTATAATATCCTATTTTAAGTTCGTTTCATTATCGAATTCTATACATATCGATATATCGATTTCTAGTTTATCAAATCTTCTTAAAATATTCGAACTCCTTAATTTCCCGGAAAAATTCACCATAACCTCCTTTGTACCGAGAGCATCGGGAAAATCCCCAAACCGCCACACAGGCCTCTCCATTCAAAAAGAAAATCAAAAAGCCAAGCGGCTTACCGATACGGTGCATAAATCTCATATACGAATTAAATACATACGTTTTTGTCGGGCATTCTAATATATATCTTTATTAACTTCATTCCATACCTGTCTCATGTATATCCATACATTTCTAATTCATTTCAACTTAATACACTCGTTTTAACTCAACTCGTTAATTAATTCGTTAATTAACTCTTTGTCTATTTCACTTGTATATTTGAATATAACATGTTTCAAATATATTTCAACTTACTCATAAACTAATTAAGTTCCATTTTCTAACTCAGGTTTCATATTCGATTCGAATATGAGGCCACAAGTTAAATTTACTTATTCAAAGTCAATTTGATTTAATCGTTTTAACTTAATTCATTAAATGAGTTTGCTAATTAACTCTTTTGCCAATTTCACTTTGAACCTGACATGTTCAAATATATTTTAATCTAATCATGAACCAAATCTAATTCTATTTTTAAGCTCGTTTCCTCATCGACTTATATATTCAAATTCTAATTCAATTCTATTTGAATTTCCCATATTCAATTCTATTTGAATTCAAATATTCAAATTATCCCTTGATAATTTACTCATTATATTTATAAACACCATTTTATATTACCTATTTGTATATTTAACAAGTCTTGATTTCAGATCTATTTGAAATTAAATCCCTAATTGTAACACCCCGGATTTTTAAGTATAATTAAAAATGAAATAAACGAAAATATGCTTATGATAGGTAAATAATGGTGATGCATAAGAAGAATTAATTAATACATGAAAGAGAAGAAAAATTAGTTCGATAATGGTGTGTGTAACGGAAAAGATAGTAAAATGAGGATAATTAATTTAAGAATCAGGAATTAGGTAAAATGGACATCACCATTGCGTTCCTCTCGAAATTTTACATGAAATAGAGTCCGAGTTTTCAAAAATCGGAGTCCGGATGAAGAAGTTATGGCCTGTAGAAGATTCAGAAGGTCTCTATCAGCATAGAACTGGGCAGGTCGACCTGGGGGCCAGGTCGACCAAGGGGTCAACCTGGGAGTCGACCTCCCCATGGGGGTCAACTATAGTGTCGACCTCCCCCCCTACAGGTCGACCTGGTCGGCCTGTTTCGGTCCAGAACACGTTTTTGAAGCCCAGGGACGATTTTTGATGGTCCGGATTGGTTTTAGGGTTAATCTGATGGCTGAAATGAATTGCTACACCTATAAAAAAACCTAAGACCTAGCCTTCCCTACACACAATTCTATTCTGCTTCTTCTCTTCCTCTGTTCTAAGTAAAAATAAAAATGGCGTCGCTAATCTGTTGGAATCAAAACTAGAAGCTAATCAACATCAACCTAAGCAACTCAATTCAAATTAGAGATTAAAGCTTCTGCAACGATTCTACAACAATTAAAGTTCTTTCTTTAATCCAACCAAGGCAAGTACAGTTATTTTCCGATATAAACGTTAATTCTGATTGTGACATGAATTGTAAATCTGAATCTGAGGTTATATCTGTTCTGTTCTGTTTAGATCTATCTTATTTTGTATCTCTTTCCTCTTTCTGTTCTATAGCCAGGCTACCACGAGCCTGAGCCAATCTCATAAGAGATTAACCTACACTAAATTGATAGGGACAGTAAAATGAATGATGCATAAATTGGTCATGACCAATAGGTGACTGATTTGAGGAAAGAACATGGACTGTAGTTAGAACATAAATTTGAGACATATGACTGGACATGTTGTATTTATAACATAAATGGGTATTGAACATATGATTTGTGATAAAAAAGAATATGGCTTAGGTATAAAGATTTACATGAGAGTAGGGTATCTATTAATGTAAATAAACACCTAAGTAAGGGATCTTTGGATATATGACATGCATAGTAATAGATGGCTATATTTGGTATATAATCATATTGTGAACCACGACAATTATTTAGGCATGCAAACTTAGGCCAAATTTATAATTAGGCAAGATGGGTCAATGAAACCTTAAGGAATAATAAAATCTGCTATTTAGTTCTGCTATATTTGCCTAATCTGCTATTCTGTTACATTGCTTAATTTGCTAGTTCTGCTCTACTGCCTAGTCTACTAGATTTGTTCATCTGCCAAATCTGTCATTTGTTAAGTTTGTTGAAAATGCCAAATCTGCTAAACTAAATCTGTTGAGATACCTAATCTGTTATCTGCTAAATCTGCTAGTTTGCTTAATCTGCTGAATCCGTTAAGACGCCTAATCTGCGAAAATCTGTTATCTACTATATCTGTTAAGCTGATATATTCAGTCTGTTATTGACATAATCCGAACTAGCTATGAATAATTGACATGTATATTAGGCGTGGGTATAAATGGTAAATCATTAATTAATTGGCCGCAAAGATGAACATGGCTAACTCGAGGTTAGAATGAGTTTGCGGTGTAATTTTGCCTGGAATCACCCGGCATATTCCAGTGGTTGCAAACAATAGGTTCTAATGTGAGAAGTTAGTCATAACGTGCTTGAAACCCGAGGTTAGACTCAGTTTGCGACAAAAACCTGCCCGGAACCAACCGGCCTAACCAGTAGCCGCAAACTGTCAGTCTAATGTGAGAGGTTTGGGCATTAATATTTAATTAATAAAAATCTGAGAAAATTATGATGTCTAAAACGTGTTGGGTAAGGTTAAACCAATTGGACCAATGAATCTGATAAACCCGTTTCGTGAATCCGTAGGCCCAATACAAAGTTAGATAATCTGTAACCAGTTAATCTGTAAGTCTGTTAATCTGTAACCAGTTAATCTGTAAGCAGGTTAATCCGAACATCTGATCTGTTAGTCTGAAAACCTATTAACTTGATTGTCTGATCTGTGAACTAGTTAATCTAAATTTTGTATGTCTGAAACTTGTAGACAAGTTAAGCTGAAATCTGTTAGTCTGTGGACACAAGGTTAGGAGGGGAATTACTTGTGTCATCTGTTGTTTGGGACCCATATTAGTCAGTAACCCTTTCTGGTATCAAAACTTTGACCCAACAGTAAGTAGGGTCCGAGCACGCTTACTAAACTAATTATAAGCGGTTCATTCTGATAATGGCGAGGGGTGTTGATGGTGCGTTCCAACCGGGTCATGTGCGTGCATGGATCTCGGTCTGCCTCTGAGGATGTAAGATGACGTGACATCTGTAAATAGGTCTGTGCCAATTGGTTGTCACTTTAGAGAGTGATACACCCTACTGTGGGGCCGACACAGGATATTTATGTATTAGGGAGCCGATCGCTTGGGGTAGGGTTTTAGGGTACACTTAGTTCTGTCTGTTTCTGTTGGTACCGTCTGTTTCTGTTGGGTGGTAACACCTGTCTGTTTCTGTGTGGTACCGTCTGTTCGGGTGGTAAAGGCCCATTACTAGTGTGCACCTAATTCTACATTCTATTTCCGTAGGGATTAATCTGTTTCTGCTTCTGTCTGTTTCTGATCGGGTAGTAAAGGCCCATTATTAGCATTCTGTTTCTGTTAAATTATTCTGTACCCGTTTCTGTTTCAGTTTAGACATTAGGGTGACACCTAATTCTGTTATACTAGTATTAGTACAGAGAAGTGTAAAACAATAGCTTATATCATTCTGTTCTTCTATTATATCTGTTACACCTGTTACAGTTATCTCTCATCCAGATTTATTTTCATGTCATGTTATTATTATCTGTTCATAACTGAAAATCACTGGACTTGCCAGACTTTTTGCCTGACCCTTGTTGTTTCGCCTCCTTTCTTCCGTTTCCCCCCCAGGTTATCCAAGGAGGGAATACTTTAGCTTGATCCGGATTTCTTCTGCTTGAAGTGCTTAAAGTATGGCTTGGCTCTGTATAGCTTCCGTTCTATGGGGATTATGATTTTAACTATGCATTCTGAAGGCTCTTGTACAAGACTGATATTTTGTACTTGAATTTTGATAATGTGATTTGAAAGGATGTAACCAAGTTTATTTCGGTTTCTGTTGAAATAAAGTTATAAATTTTTAAATACTATTTTATCTGTCTTGTAAGTTTCTGTTCTGTTTACTAAAATGCTCCACAAAAGTTAAGGCATTCCCTTTGTGAGTGACCTTAACGGAGGTGGGGTGTTACACTTGGTATCAGAGCTGAAGGTTAACAGATTGGGTAAAGTTTTTGGAAAACTATTTTCAAAAAGGTTTTGAAAGGAAGTATTTTCAAAAATAAAGCTTATTTTGAAAAACATGATCCCCAAGAGCCATATATCTTTCCTTCAGTCCTTTTTGTATTGAATCTTTTCTTTTTTTCGTTTCAGCATGTCTGAAGCATCTGAGATACTAGAGGGTGTTCATGTACCCGGTTGGTTTCGTCAATATCTTGAGGCTAGGACCGCCGCCGCAGGTCCAGCAAATGATCCTCCTCCTCCACCCCCTCCTCGTGCAATTACTTTCTCAAAGATCTGTAGAGATTTTAGGGCCATGGGTGGAAAGGATTCAAGGGAACTGAATCATTCGTAGAAGCGAGGAACTGGCTCAAAGAAACTGAGGATCTATTCGTTATCTTCGAGGTGGACGATAGGCAGAAGGTACAGTTGGTGGTATGGCTGCTCAAAGACGAAGCTTCCTACTGGTGGGAAGTCACTAACGCCGAGAGGCCGGTTGAGACATGGTTGGATTTCAGAACAAGGTTTGAGACAAAATTCCTCTCGCAAGCTGAATGAAGTTTACAACTGGAAAAGTTCTTATCTCTTAAGCAAGGAGTATGACGGTCAAGGAATACGTCAAGCAGTTCAAACAACTGGCTAGGTTCGGATTGGATTTAGTCAACACTCAGCATAAAAAGGCTCTCCGCTTTGTTAAAGGATTGAACGAGCAACTACACAGCCTAGCCATGACCCACGTACCCATGGGAGCGACTTATGAGAAATTGCCGAAAGAGACAAAGAAGGAAGAACCACAGAATAAGAAAGCATGGCCCAAAAAGGAAACACAAAAGAAGGATGAGAAGTCTGAAGATAAGAAGGGGAAAAGTGCTTTACTTGTGGGAGCTCGACTCATCTGAACAAGGATTGCAGAAAAAGGAAAGGCACTTGCTTCAACTGTGGAGAGATGGGACACTTCACTAGGGACTGCCCGAAGAGACGAGGGCAAGGAGGGCAGGCGAACACTCTCGAGGCTAGTGGCTAGGATAGAAATAGGAAAATTTCTATAGTAGGTTTAATTTCTTTATCTGATTATGGAGTTAAGACTTTTTCTGATTCTGGTATTTTGATTTTGTAATCGATACTCTGCACTTTAATACTAGTATTATTTCTGAATTCCGCTGTAGACTCGGACCCATAAGGGTTATGGCTCATCTGTTGGAGATTGGGGTTTGAGGGATATCTGTGTTAGGCGTCAAGTATGACGCATACATTCTGAGTTTTCGTGGGGTATGATTTTATCATGCTTAACTTCCTAAGAGCCATTAGGGAACCTGATCTATACCAGTAGTCTGTAAATATCTGAATACTTCTGATAAGATTTCCAGTTTTGACATTGTCTAAAGAGGGTAATCCTCTAGGTGTCAATTTGATGTTGGTTTCGGTCTTCGGGGCCGATACTTAGGACCCATGCCTAATGGGAACCAAGTTTTTGTTCTATCTGTACTCGCTTCCATCATTCGACTGTATCCTATCGATCGAATCTTCGAACTTTAGGTAGAAACTAATGGGTGTAAACATGTGTTTGAGACATGTTATGTTTGATGGTTGCAAGTGGATGCAAGTGGTTGCTAGTGGTTGCCCGTGGATGCATATACACACACTAGGCACTAGATCGGCTCGAAAACACTCTCATACTGCATATGGATGTGTGAGCATTTTTAATTTTTGTGGATGCAAAATGATTGACTCAGCACATGGATGTTGCATATGACTGAATGGTTGAGCACTCATATAGAAATGATATGTATCGAGTAGGAAAATTGCATACATGTTGGACTCATGGCACTGGCATAATTCGCATTAAGGAGGTCAACTAAATCAGTGGACCGCCTGATCTTTGCATTAGACAAGGAACATATACACACACTTCTTGCATATGTTCATACAACATTAGAAATCCCTTAAGGACAATGAATGCCTGTGATTGGTGATTGAGTAGATGGATGATTGGATGGTAGGACACATTCTTCTTAACTTGAAGATTTCGGGGACGAAATCCTTTAAGGAGGGGAGAATGTAACACCCCGCATTTTTAAGTATAATTAAAAATGAAATAAATGAAAATATGCTTATGATAGGTAAATAATGGTGATGCATAAGAAGAATTAATTAATACATGAAAGAGAAGAAAAATTAGTTCGATAACGATGTGTGTAACGGAAAAGATAGTAAATTGAGGACAATTAATTTAAGAATCAGGAATTAGGTAAAACGGACATCACCATTGCGTTCCTCTCGAAATTTTACATGAAATAGAGTCCGAGTTTTCGAAAATCGCAGTCCGGATGAAGAAGTTATGGCCCGTAGAAGATTCAGAAGGTTTCGGTCAGCACAGAACTGGGCAGGTCGACCTGAGGGTCGACCTGGGGGCCAGGTCGACCAGGGGGTCGACCTAGGAGTCGACCTCCCCCATGGGGGTCGACTATAGTGTCAACCTCCCCCCTACAGGTCGACCAGGTCAGCCTGTTTCGGTCCAGAACACGTTTTTGAAGCCCAGGGACGATTTTTGATGGTCTGGATTGGTTTTAGGGTTAATCTGATGGCTGAAATGAATTGCTACACCTATAAAAACAACCTAAGACCTAGCCTTCCCTACACACAATTCTATTCTGCTTCTTCTCTGCCTCTGTTCTAAATAAAAATAAAAATGGCGTCGCTACTCTGCTGGAATCAAAACTAGAAGCTAATCAACATCAACCTAAGCAACTCAATTCAAATTAGAGATTAACGCTTCTGCAACGATTCTACAACAATTAAAGTTCTTTCTTTAATCCAACCAAGGCAAGTACAGTTATTTTCCGATATAAACGTTAATTCTGATTGTGACATGAATTGTAAATCTGAATCTGAGGTTATATCTGTTCTGTTCTGTTTAGATCTATCTTATTTTGTATCTCTTTCCTCTTTCTATTCTATAGCCAGGCTACCACGAGCCTGAGCCAATCTCATAAGAGATTAACCTACGCTAAATTGATTGGGACAGTAAAATGAATGATGCATAAATTGGGCATGACCAATGGGTGACTGATTTGAGGAAAGAACATGGACTGTAGTTAGAACATAAATTTGAGACATATGACTGGACATGTTGTATTTATAACATAAATGGGTATTGAACATATGATTTGTGATAAAAAAGAATATGGTTTAGGTATAAAGATTTACATGAGAGTAGGGTATCTATTAATGTAAATAAACACCTAAGTAAGGGATCTTTGGGATATATGACATGCATAGTAATATATGGCTATATTTGGTATATAATCATATTGTGAACCATGACAATTATTTAGGCATGCAAACTTAGGCCAAATTTATAATTAGGCAAGATGGGTCAATGAAACCTTAAGGAATAATAAAATCTGCTATTTAGTTCTGCTATATTTGCCTAATCTGCTAGTCTGTTACATTGCTTAATCTGCTAGTTCTGCTCTACTGCCTAGTCTGCTAGATTTGTTCATCTGCCAAATCTGTCATTTGTTAAGTCTGTTGAAAATGCCAAATCTGCTAAACTAAATCTGTTGAGATGCCTAATCTGTTATCTGCTAAATCTGCTAGTTTGCTTAATCTGCTGAATCCGTTAAGACGCCTAATCTGCGAAAATCTGTTATCTACTATATCTGTTAAGCTGAGATATTCAGTCTGTTATTGACATAATCTGAATTAGCTATGAATAATTGACATGTATATTAGGCGTGGGTATAAATGGTAAATCATTAATTAATTGGCCGCAAAGATAAATATGGCTAACTCGAGGTTAGAATGAGTTTGCGGCGTAATTCTGCCCGGAACCACCCGGCATATTCCAGTGGTCGCAAACAATAGGTTCTAATGTGAGAAGTTAGTCATAACGTGCTTGAAACCCGAGGTTAGACTCAGTTTGCGACAGAAACCTGCCCGGAACCAACCGGCCTAACCAGTAGCCGCAAACTATCAGTCTAATGTGAGAGGTTTGGGCATTAATATTTAATTAATAAAAATCTGAGATAATTATGATGTCTAAAACGTGTTGGGTAAGGTTAAACCAATTGGACCAATGAATCTGATAAACCCGTTTCGTGAATCCGTAGGCCCAATACAAAGTTAGATAATCTATAACCAGTTAATCTGTAACCAGTTAATCTGTAAGCCTGTTAATCCGAACATCTGATCCGTTAGTCTGAAAACCTGTTAACTTGATTGTCTGATCTGTGAACTAGTTAATCTAAATTTTGTATGTCTGAAACTTGTAGACAAGTTAAGCTGAAATCTGTTAGTCTGGGGACACAAGGTTAGGAGGGGAATTACTTGTGTCATCTGTTGTTTGGGACCCATATTAGTCAGTAACCCTTTCTGGTATCAAAACTTTGACCCAACAGTAAGTAGGGTCCGGGCACGCTTACTAAACTAATTATAAGCGGTTCATTCTGATAATGGCGAGGGGTGTTGATGGTGCGTTCCAACCGGGTCATGTGCGTGCATGGATCTCGGTCTGCCTCTGAGGATGTAAGACGCCGTGACATCTGTAAATAGGTCTGTGCCAATTGGTTGTCACTTTAGAGAGTGATACACCCTACTGTGGGGCCGACACAGGATATTTATGTATTAGGGAGCCGATCGCTTGGGGTAGGGTTTTAGGGTACACTTAGTTCTGTCTGTTTCTGTTGGTACCGTCTGTTTCTGTTGGGTGGTACCGTCTGTTCGGGTGGTAAAGGCCCATTACTAGTGTACACCTAATTCTACATTATGTTTCCGTAGGGATTAATCTGTTTCTGCTTCTGTCTATTTCTGATCGGGTAGTAAAGGCCCATTATTAGCATTCTGTTTCTGTTAAATTATTCTGTACCCGTTTCTGTTTCAGTTTAGACATTAGGGTGACACCTAATTCTGTTATACTAGTATTAGTACAGAGAAGTGTAAAACAATAGCTTATATCATTCTGTTCTTCTGTTATATCTGTTACACCTGTTACAGTTATCTGTCATCCAGATTTATTTTCATGTCATGTTATTATTATCTGTTCATAACTGAAAATCACTAGACTTCCCAGACTTTTTGTCTGACCCTTGTTGTTTCGCATCCTTTCTTCCATTTCCCCCCAGGTTATCCAAGGAGGGAATACTTTAGCTTGATCTGGATTTCTTCTGCTTGAAGTGCTTAAAGTATGGCTTGGCTCTGTATAGCTTCCGTTCTATGGGGATTATGATTTTAAACTATGAATTCTGAAGGCTTTTGTACAAGACTGATATTTTGTACTTGAATTTTGATAATGTGATTTGAAAGGATGTAACCAAGTTTATTTCGGTTTCTGTTGAAATAAAGTTATAAAATTTTCAAGTACTATTTTATCTATCTTGTAAGTTTCTGTTCTGTTTACTAAAATGCTCCACCAAAGTTAAGGCATTCCCTTTGTGAGTGACCTTAACGGAGGTGGGGTGTTACACTACTTTGGAAATTAAACCTCCCTCTTTAAATTTCATATTTGTATTTCCATTTCCCGAATTTTCCAATGATAATTCATTTTACTTTATTTATAAACATCCTTTATAAATGAACTACTTGTTTTATTTTTCAAAACAAGTTTATATTTCAAATCTAAAAAATTCCAATTCTATTTTAGAAAAATAGAATTTCCCTTTTAAATCTCAAATATCCCTTTCAGGACATTTTTATAAATAAACACTTAGGCCCAGTGGTAATTAAACAACCAATTATTAATTTCATGTTTTCTAACACATCATATATGACATTATATATGCAAACAAATAAACAAACAGAAAATAAATTTTTGATGAATTCAGTCGGATTCCTCCAACCTGTTTTCCTGCATTCACAGACGTTAGTCAACATAGTAATACCCATCCTGCTTCAGGCAGGATACCGCGGTATGAAGGTCATCCACTAATATATATTTATGGGGCGCATGGGGAAATCATCCGCTATGAAACTGCGGGCATCCGCTATGAAACTGCGGAATCCAACCAATCATCAACCCAATATATATATAATAGTCAACCCTAAATAACTAATATATTTAAAGCAACTAGAAAAATCCAAACAAGCAACAACAATTATTTTTAACGGATAAAAATAATTCTAATTAAGGTGAGTGGGATTTACTCACCGATGATTTTCTTTTGCTGAATATTCTGTTTAAAAATTCCATATTGTATCAGTTACGCAGCTACTACATTGTCTCGAATATTTTCATCACCTACGCATATTTTATTTATCGATTAAATATTATTTTATTTAAATGAACTATTTTAAATAGTGATCTATGCATTTTAATTTCATTTAAAAAACGGATACCTTGATTTGCCTTGACGAACTATGAATCCAATTCTGAACAGTTCCCGAGAACCGCAATTATCCACTTCGGCATTTCCTCGAATATCTTGTTGATCATCCATCATTCCTTTCTTTTATCACCATCAAACCCATGTTCTACATCGCTGCTCCCTTACTATACAATGCCTTAATGTTTTTAGCTTCCAATATTGTTCTCCAATCTTTGACCAAGACCAACAGCAGTACTTCGCCCATACACTGCTTCGCACTCCCTTAATGTCATACCTAACTCACCCCATTTATATCACTGCCGTACACTTCCGTTCATGGCATCCATCACCCCTTCGAACTCCACTCCAGCATACAAACTCACATTGCGATTTTCAGTTCGCTACAACGCTACCAACCTCCTCATCGCATCCTTTTTCAAATCGCCACCAAGGCTTTGAACTCGAGCTATCTTCTCGCTGAACCCCAAAATCCGCTCGCTTCCTTCCAAAGTTGCCACCAGAATCGCGATTCCCTTAACAGTGATCGAACCCCCAAAATCTAAACATCTAGTACCTGCGATTTTGGACATCGAGCTCCAGAATCTATCGCAGAAGATCCCCTTGCAGTTCGGTTTTGATTTTGATGATGGAGCGCGACCATTTTAATTTGTTTGAGGCTTCTGATTTACCTTTGCAGAAGAATGAGTACTGAAAGGAATGAATAAGGGTATCGCGTTTAAATAACTGAGAATGGAGAAGACGTGCCACCATTTTTCTTCGTTTTTTTACTTCGTGGTGAGGAGAAGGGATACATAGTAAAGGAACATATAGTACGTGGCCCTTTGTGTTGGCAAAAATAGGTTATCCCTAATTTTTTTTGTTTTATTTTGATTTTAACTGAGGTGATTTTAACCCCTTTAAAATATCGTGTACTGTCGAATTCCTATCTGAACCCACCAACTGACATTCCTAGGGTAAAACCGCTATTCTAAACACACTGGGACAGGTATCGAAACACCATTTGATCATATAGAGAAGATATTAATTTAAATTGATTTAAATAATTTTTTTTTAAAAATCAATTCTTCGAAAATCAATTAATATTATTATTCTAATTCAAACATGTGTTTGAATTGATTATCTGGACTGTTTCCAATTCAGTGTTGACTTTGAATTCAAATAAATTCAATTTCATATTTCGATAATTATATATATTCAAAATAAATCATATTTCGATTTTTAAATCGATAAAAAAATATAAAAATTCATTTATATTCTCAAATCAATATTTAAAATAAATATTAAATATTCAAAATTAATCGACCAGAAATCCGGGTTGTTACATTCTTTCCCTCTTAAAAAAATTTCGTCCCCGAAATTACTAAGGTAGGAAAAGTGCTACAAGCCTATTTGCTTTTCAAAATCAACTTATGTTGAACTCAACATTCTATATTTCTACAACTTTAATTCACTAAAACATTTGATTTTTTTTCCTTCATATGGCACCCTCTATGTTTACATTCATTTAGTCCGAATGATCTATAATTAATATATTCTCATTCAATTCTAATTCATCTCATTTGTATAATTAATTCATATACAAATTTTATTTTGGTTATATATAACCATTCCAAATTTTATAATCTCATCTGATTATAATAATAACATCCAACACATCCATATATTATAATAATTTTAGAAAAATATTCTTTTTCTATCAAAAATAGAATTTTTGGGTAAAATTATTTCAATTACCCATTTAAAACAATACCATGTCGAATTCTCTGTTCAAGTGTTTATAAATTCCTATCGACTTCGTGGCATCCCACGATTCGACCAAAATTTATAATCCACTCAACAGACTAGCCAACACCATATAAAACAAATTTTATATCAATTAACAAATACGCTCTCTCGTATATATACACTCAACTCGTTCTAGGGTACTACTGACCCAATCTCTAATGAGCACATAACACACAAGCCTAGGTATTCGCTCAACCTAAGCTCTGATACCAACTGTAATGACCCGCAAGTCCGTAATATCTGAGTTGACTAAATACAACATACGTCCAACCCAAATATCACGAAAATACGAATCATTAATAGAAAGAAGTTAGAGGATGAGAAATACAAAGAAAGAAACTTAGAATAGAAGAAAAAGAATAGAAACACAACACATAATCTAACATCGCAGCGGAACAAAATATAATATATATAATAGATTTTGGAATACAAAATTTGAACTGTATATACAAACATCATTATCAGAGTACAACACTTACAATACAGTGGAAATAACACTAGATAACTAACGCTGAAGTCTCCAGCTCCAAGCTCCTCTAAGAATGTCTGTAAATCCTGAACTACTTGACTTCTCGTACAAAGTTGAGCAGCCAAGAGTTTAGGGAAAACATAGAAAATAAACTCCGGGTCAGTCATGGGACTGGTATGAGTAAACAGTTTTGAAACCGCTTTAGGCAATAAACGATATCTCATAAGACCACGCCATATAACACGGAACGGGTTTTCCATTATGAGTATCCAAAATGATCTTTATATCAAAACTCTTCAATTTTATAATAGTATCTAAACCAGATAAATAGAATTTTAGAGGAACATTTGCATCTCACGTTCCACATATATAATATACAATCAAAACCGCAAGCACGTATTGGGTAACGAAATTCCAACTATGACAAGGTATGGAACCACCTGCCGCTGGTGTATCTCTAGAGGAGAATACACCGAGTTCAACAAGACCATCTTGCAACTCAGCCACACATGATCGACCACTCATTTCGCTTGAGTGTATCGAATGTATATCACCAACGGTTGGGATCAACAACCGTTTCCCGAATGGGACAACATCAAATAGAATAAGGAATTAAATGAATCTCTAGATAGGTGATGATACACCCTAACGGGAGCTAACCACATAGCCATGCTGCCTGCCCGATTTTTGTCATTTCCCGGTTGTTGAGGCCAGAGGCTACGATTACTTTCCATTCATTGATAACACAATCACTTTGAATGCCACATTATCAGATCTGTTAATCACTGATTGATCTGCATAAATATTCTGGATATTATGCTAAGGGAATAAATCCGTTGCAACCATATATATTTATACAGACCAACCCATTCGATCATTGGAAATACTCTGTCAGACATTCGTCCATATACGTTCGTTCTGGGACTGAACGAAACCGAAGGCACTATTCAGTACATCCATCCTAGGCAATCTCTACCTAGGACTTATACAACAGCCCTTGCACTTTACTTTGTCTTCGATATATCCAGCATACTTGGTTCGCAACGCTTATGCCAATACGGAGTGGTTCTTCGGATAATAATCCAACCAGTCTCTCCATATTAACAACATTAAAATGGTCAAAGCTTTGATAGTCAGTGATTTAACTATCAAATGAAAAATGTCCGTGTACACACAACGATCTTATTTCCAAATGGAATTATCGATCACATCATCAAGCATATATATATATATATTCATATTTCCTTATTTTCTATGTTTAGAAAATATATGTTATTAACTCTGGAAAACATTCCCATTGCATATTTACATATCACTACTCTTCCACATCTATCAGACTCTAACTGTAAACTAGTAAGAGAACAACTTCCTAAGTATAAACCCCGAAGGCCGAAACCAACATCAGATCGATACTCAAAAAGTCGTTCAACTCAACTAATTCCCAGTCAGTTTCTAATTCTGCTTAACTTTATTTCTTTAACTCCATTTGATTAATTTCTTATCAACACGATCATTTTAAATCTGCAAATCATTTGCTTTTAAATCATCGTTTACTTTAAAACGTATACCTCCCAGGATTTTATTTATAAAATTCCTTTTCGTTTATAATATCCTATTTTAAGTTCGTTTCATTATCGAATTCTATATATATATCGATATATCGATTTCTAGTTTATCAAATCTTCTTAAAAATATTCTAACTCCTTAAATTCCCGGAAAAATTCGCCATAACCTCCTTTGTATCGAGAGCATCGGGAAAATCCCAAACCGCCACACAGGCCTCTCCATTCAAAAAGAAAATCAAAAAGCCAAGCGGCTTGCCGATACGGCGTATAAATCTCATATACGAATTGAATACATACCTTTTTGTCGGGCATTCTAATATATGTCTTCATTAACTTCATTCCATACCTGTCTCATGTATATCCATACATTTCTAATTCATTTCAACTTAATACACTCATTTTAACTCAACTCATTAATTAATTCGTTAATTAACTCTTTGTCTATTTCACTTGTATATTTGAATATAGCATGTTTCAAATATATTTCAACTTACTCATAAACTAATTAAATTCCATTTTCCAACTCAGGTTTCATATTCGACTCGAATATAAAGTCACAAGTTAAACTTACTTATTCAAAGTCAACTTGATTTAATCATTTTAACTTAATTCATTAAATGAGTTTGCTAATGAACTCTTTTGCCAATTTCACTTTGAACCCGACATGTTCAAATATATTTTAATCTGCTCATGAACCAAATCTAATTCTATTTTTAAGCTCGTTTCCTTATCGACTTCTATATTCAAATTATAATTCAATTCTATTTGAATTTCCCATATTCAAATTCCATTTCAATTCTATCTGAATTCTCTATATTCAAATTCTATATTCAATTCTATTTGAATTCTCAATATTCAAATTCCATATTCAATTCTATTTGAATTCAAATATTCAAATTATCTCTTGATAATTTACTCATTATATTTATAAACACCATTTTATATTACCTGTTTGTATATATAACAAGTCTCGATTTCAGATCTATTTGAAATTTAATCCCTACTTTGGAAAATTAAATCTCCCTCTTTAAATTTCATATTTGTATTTCCATTTCCCGAATTTTCCAATGATAATTCATTTTACTTTATTTATAAACATCCTTTATAAATGAACAACTTGTTTTATTTTTCAAAACAAGTTTATATTTCAAATCTAAAAAATTCCAATTCTATTTTAGAAAAATAGAATTTCCCTTTTAAATCTCAAATATCCCTTTCAGTACATTTTTATAAATAAACACTTAGGCCCAGTGGTAAATAAACAACCTATTATTAATTTCATGTTTTCTAACACATCATATATGACAGTATATATGCAAACAAATAAACAAATAGATAATATATTTTTGAGGAACCCAGTCAGATTCCTCCAACCTATTTTCCTGCATTCACAGACGTTAGTCAACAAAGTAACACCCATCCTGCTTCGAGGCAGGATATCGCGGTATGAAGGTCATCCACTAATATATATTTGTGGGCGCATAGGGAAATCATCCACTATGAAACTGCGGGCATCCGCTAATGAGACTGCGGGAATCCAACAAATCATCAATCCAATATATATATATATATATATATATATATATATATATATAATAGTCAACCCTAAATAACTAATATATTTAAAGCAACCAGAAAAATTCAAACAAGCAACAACAATTATTTTTAACGGATAAAAATAATTCTAATTAAGGTGAGTGAGATTTACTCACCGATGATTTTCTTTTGCTGAATATTCTGTTTAAAAATTCCGTATCGTATCAGTTAAGCAGCTACTACATTGTCTCGAATATTTTCATCACCTACGCATATTTTATTTATCGATTAAATATTATTTTGTTTAAATGTACTATTTTAAATAATGATCTATGCATTTTAATTTCATTTAAAAAACATATACCTTGATTTGCCTTGATGAACTATGAATCCAATTCCGAACAGTTCTCGAGAACCGCTATTATCCACTTCGGCATTTCCTCGAATATCTTGTTGATCATCCATCATTCCTTTCTTTTATCACCATCAAACCAATGTTCTATCATCGCTGCTCCCTTACTATACAATGCCTTAATGTTTTTAGCTTCCAATATTGTTCTCCAATCTTTGACCAAGACCAACAGCAGTACTTCGCCCATACACTAATTCGCACTCCCATAATGTCATACCGAACTCACCCTATTTATACCACTGCCGTACACTTCCGTTCATGGAATCCATCACGCCTTCGAACTCCACTCCGGCATACAAACTCACATCGCGATTTTCAATTTGCTACAACGCTACCAACCTCCTCATCGCATCCTTTTTCAAATCGCCACCAAGGCTCTGAACTCGAGCTATCTTCTCGCTGAACCCCAAAATCCGCTCTTCTCCTTCCAAAGTTGCCACCAGAATTGCGATTCCCTTAACAGTGATCGAACCCCCAAAATATAAACATCTAGTACCTGCGATTTTGGACATCGAGCTCCAGAATCTATCGCAGATGATCCCCTTACTGTTCGGTTTTGAATTTGATGATGGAGCGCGTCCATTTTAATTTGTTTGAGGCTTCTGATTTACCTTTGTAGAAGAATGAGTACTGAAAGAAATGAATAAGGGTATCGCGTTTAAATAACTGAGAATGGAGTAGACGTGCCACCATTTTTCTACGTTGTTTTACTTAGTGGTGAGGAGAAGGAACACATAGTAAAGGAACATATAGCACGTGGCCCCTTTGTGTTGGCAAAAATAGGCTGTCCTTATTTTTTTGTTTTATTTTGATTTTAGCTGAGGTGATTTTAACCCCTTTAAAATATCGTGTACTGTCGAACTCCTATCTGAACCCACCAACTAACATTCCTAGGGTAAAACCGCTATTCTGAACACACTGGGACAGGTATCGAAACCCCATTTGATCATATGGAGAAGATATTAATTTAAATTGATTTAAATAAATTTAAAAAAAATTAATTCTTCGAAAATCAATTAATATTATTATTCTATTTCAAACAGGAGTTTGAATTGATTATTTGGACTGTTTCCAATTCAGTGTTGACTTTGAATTCAAATAAATTCAATTTCGTATTTCGATAATTGTATATATTCGAAATAAATCATATTTCGATTTTAAATCGATAACAAAATATAAAAATTCATTTATATTCTCAAATCAATATTTAAAATAAATATTAAATATTCAAAATTAATCAACCAGAAATCCGGGTCGTTACAAGTTTTACTCACCTGGAAATGTGCTAAAACCCTTAGCTTTATTTCTCCTTTATTGATCAAATACAAGTGTTTTTGTTGTGTGGAGCAGTGTATGCTTGTGGTCTTTATATAGTGGTAGGAAGCCATTAAAATATTGGTGGCAAAATCAGTTTTTAGATTATGATTTTGACATAAGATTGACAACTCAACAAAAATCCTTTTCTCTTACCAAATCAACACTACTACCAATATTCACATGGCCTATATCAGCCATTATTTACCTTGAAAACACAGGCACATGTTCATCTCCTTTCCCATTGGTTTCTATGATATATCATCTCAAATAAATGCTTATGTACCATACCTATTCTTCACAAATCTTTCTTCTTGGTTTACACAAATTTTAGTATCCTCTCTTGTATCATATACGTTCAGTTTTTTTATTGGGTTTCCACCCCAAATTATTCTCATGAAAACTTGATTTAACCAAAAATATAAAGTATTTTTACTTGCCTTCCAAGGCAATACAAAATCTAAAAATTCTTGTACAAAAATGACCTCGGCCATGTGATGATTAAGCATGGAAATATCTTGAAAATCTATGTTTTTGTATACATCTAGTGTAGGTAAGATCCTTGCTACATATGAAAGATTTGGCAAGATCCTTGGCACATGTTCTATGACAAGTGAACATGCTTTGAAAATGCAAAAGGAAAGTGACAAATTTCAGAAATTTCGAGAGAAAGGAGAAGGATTTGAAAATTGAAAATACTTGATAACAAATAGATTTGGCCTTGTGATCAATATCTCTTTAGATGCTTGCGTATGAAAATGGTATTCTCATGTTTTGATAATGTAAATGTAACCTTAAACTTGCTTTTGAACTTGCATTGATAACCAAAATGGGCTTTGGCATATTTTAATTCAAGTGTTAAGTTTTCAAATCAAAAAATGGCAAAAACTCAATTTCTAAATCCTTTGGAAAAACAAACAAACATGTGAAAGAAGTGGCATTTTTAAAACATGCTATGTTTAAGTGTTATTCTCAAACATGTGTAAACTGAATTTAAACAATCGCTATCAATTACATGCTATCATACATAAATGTGTAAAAATTAGTTTTAGCAAGTGTTGTGATATATGCATGCTGTTATACATAACTTAACATGCTTTGAAATTTTAAATTCTGGATTTAAAATCATGTTTGTGAATATGTACTCACGATCAATTTATATACGTGTCAGTGATATGTGAAAACCTGGGACATTACATTAAGCGTCAACTTTGAATGCGAAGCATATATGCTTGGTTTCTTGGGCAATGTCTTGATTCTAGGGATGGATTGGCTAGCCATGTATGGTGCCATTCTGGATTGCGAGAGGAGGGTCGTTAAACTTTTGACTTGCCATGGAAGGACCCTCGAGATTTCTTGTAACCCTAAAGGGTCTATCATTCTTAGTTTCCTAGAGTCGCTTGATGCATCTATCGATGATCTACGATATGTACCAGCAGTATGTGAGTATCCTGATGTTTTTGTGGAGGTTCGGGCTTACCTTCGAGCGCGAGATTGATCTTCGTATATACTTGGTGGACAGTGCAAAGCCAGTTGCATTACCTGTGCGCCATATACCTCCGAGAGAAAGGAGGAAGCTCAGCAAACAAGTAGAGGAACTACTTGAGAAAGGGTTTATTAGGAAAAAATATATTTGAATGTGGTGCTCCAGTAGTATTCGCCACTAAGGCGGATGGTTCTCTTCACTTATGTGTGGACTATAGAGAGCTGAATAAACTCACTAAGAAGAATTGGCACCCACTTCTGAGGATAGATGATCTGTTTGACCATCTTGTTGGTGCATCTGTTTTCTCTCAGTTAGACTTGTCCACAGGTTTCATCAGTTGAGGGTGGCCGAGGACAGTATAGACAAGACTGCTTTTAAAACTCCAGATGGTTTCTTCGAGTGGCTCGTCTTGCCTTTTGGGTTGACGAATGCACCCGCCTATTTTGTTGGTCTGATGAGTATGGTGTTTCGGGAGTTTCGAAACAATTTTATTGCGGTCTTTTTTGATGATATCTTGATTTTCTCGAAGAATGAGGAAGAGCATGCCCAACATTCGAGGGAGGTTATGAAAACTCTCTGTGCGCACCAGCTTAAGGCGAAATTCTCCAAATGCCGTTTTTGGAGAAAAGAAGTGAGATTTTTAGGGCATGTGGTCTCTAAAAATGGGATAGAAGTAGATCCCATGAAGGTAGTTGCAGTTCAAGATTAGCAGATCCCAAAGAATGCAACAGAAGTGAGGAGTTTTCTTGGATTAGCGGGCAATTATAAGAAGTTCATTAAGGACTTCGCAAAGATATCAGTCCCGCTCACCAGACCGACGAAGAAAAATCTGACATTTTCTTGGGATATAGATTGTGATGATGCTTTTCATCGATTGAAGAGGGCTCTGACAACAGCCCCAGTCTTGACCTTGCCCGATGGGAACAAAGTGTTCACAATATACCTGATGCATGTAGTACAGGGCTTGGTGCGGTTCTGATGCAAGAAGGAAGGGTAGTATGTTATGGAGGAAGACAACTAAGAGTTGATGAAAAGAACTACCCTACCCATGACTTAGAGTTAGCTGCCATAGTATTTGCGCTTAAGACTTGGCGCCATTATCTACTTGGAGAGAAGTTCGAGTTGTACATCGATTATAAATATCTTAGGTACTTGTTCTCACAGAAGGATCTTAATTTAAGGCAACAAAGATGGAAGGAATTCCTAGCGTCCTATAATTTTGAGATTGCTTATAGCCCTGGCAAGGGTAAGGTGGTAGCAGATACATTGAGTATGCAGTGGACGAATTTGAGTCCTCTGTTTGTGGAGAGGAAAAGCATAGAGTTTATATCGAATTTTGATTTTAGACCCTCCACCCCTAGTTTATTGGCATCATTAGAGGTGCGACCTACTCTATTGGACTAGATAGGGACTTCATAGTGAGAGGGCCCACAACTAGCAGATATCTTGGATAGGCTCAGTAGATGGGAGACTTCTAGTCACCTCAGTAGATATTCCACGGACATTAGAGGGTGGTTGCGAAGAGTTGGAAGGCTTTGTGTTCCCCGAATTGGGAGTTTGTTGATGACAGTCCTTGAGGAAGCCCATCATTCAAGGATGACAATTCATCCAGGCAGTGATAAGACGTATAGAGATATGAAGAGGGTTTTCTTTTGGGCTGGGATGAAGAAAGTTGTGGCGGAGTTTGTTTCTCGATGTTTGATTTGTTAGCAAGTCAAGGCTGAGCAAAGGAAGCCCGGTGGTTTACTTCATCCTTTGGAAGTCCCACAGTGGAAGTGGGATAGCGTCTCTATGGATTTCATTGATGGTTTGCCTTGATCAAGGAAAGGCAATACCAGTATTTGGGTTATAGTTGACAGGCTAACTAAGAGCGCTCATTTCATCCATATTAAGAGTAAGAGGACAACAACATGGTTGGTAGAAGTTTATCTTCATGAGATAGTCCATTTACATGGAATACCTTCTATTATTATGAGTGATCGTGACCCCATATTTACCAGTGAGTTTTGGAGAAGCTTGCAAGAAGTATTAGGTACACAATTGTGTTTGAGCAACGCTTATCACCCTCAGACCGATGGACGGACGAAGAGGGTGAATAGAGTCCTTGAGGATCTTTTAAAACTGTGTATCCTAGACTTTGAAGGGACTTGGGAACAACATCTTCCTTTAGTAGAGTTCGCCTACAAAAATAGTTACCAGGCTAGTATTGACATGGCACCCTTCGAAGCATTATATGGACGACCCTGTAGATCACTAACTTGATGGTGGGAATCTACAAAAAGGCTTCCACTTGGACCTGAGATGATTAGGGAGACTTCCAAGAAGATAGATCTTATTCGTTGGCATATGGAGACAGCTCAGGAAAGGCAGAAGTCCTATGCAGATAGAAGAAGGACTGACATTGAGTTTGAGGTAGGAGACATGGTTTCGTCAAGGTATCACCTTTGATGAATGTGGTTCGTTTTGGATCCGTAGGAAAATTGGCACCAAGGTTTGTAGGGCCATTTCCCATAATAGAAAGAATTGGCCAAATGGCCTATAGAGTAAAACTACCAGAGAGACTGTCCGGTGTTCATCATGTTTTCCACGTTTCTCATTTAAGGAAGTGTTTGCATGATACGGCAGAAGTAGTTGAGCCGAGTATGCTTGAGAAAGTAGAGGTAGAATGAGAGGCGACAGTTAGACGAGTTCCTACTCGTATTCTTGGATCAGAGGTTAAAAAGCTACACAATCGAGAGTTCAAGTTGATGAAAGTTAATGGGGAGATGACCATGAGAATGCAACTTGGGAGACTGAAGACAAGATTCGCGCTTCATACCCTTTTATTTTCAAGGATATGTTCTTAACTTCTTTTTCCAAAGCTTTTATTCATGCTTGTTTCTATCGCTTAAGTATATCTTATCGATCGAATCTTCGACCTTTAGGTAAGAAACCCATGGACGTAAACATGTGTTTGAAACATGTTATGTTTGATGAATGCAAGTGGATACAAGTGGTTGCTAGTGGTTGCTCGTGGATGCATATACACACACATTAGGCACTAGATCGACAAAATCACTCTCATACTGCATATGAATGTGTGCATTTTTCTTCTTTTAGTGGATGAAAGTAGGTGTATCATCATATGGATGTTACATTTGGATGAATGATTGCTCACATATATAGAACTTACATGTTATAATAGGATTATTTGCATATATGTTGGATTCATGGCACTAACATACAAGGCATTAAGGAGGTCAACTGAATCAGTAGGCCGCCTGGTCTTTCGCATTAGTATAAGGACATATACACACGATTGCCTATGTTCACATAAGTATTAGAAATCTTTTAAGGATAATGGATGCCTGTGATTGATGGATGAGTAGATGGATGATGGATGTTTGGATATGCATTCTTCTTAACTTAGCGATTTCGAGGATGAAATCCTTTAAGTAGGGGAGGATGTAACACCCCATAATTCTAAGAACACAATAATGATAAACTAAGGAATACTTAATTAAATATTCGGAATTAAGTAAAACGGACTACGCCATTGTGTTCGTCTCAGAATTCTGCTTGAGATAGACTCCGAGTTTGCGTAAAACGGATATCGTATGAAAAAGATATTAAGGTCTGAAGTTTATATACATATAAGCCATTTATAAATATATAAACATATATATATATATATATAATATCCAAAATTCAAAATCAAACGATGTGGGGAAGGGGGGAAATCGGCCCGTTAGGGGTCGACCCCGTTCCCCATGAGTGTCGACCCATGGGTCGACACCATAACAGGGGTGTCGACACCCATGTCGACCCCCCGAGATCCGGGCAGATTCCTACTCTGCATCTGGACACAGTTCTGAGCGAGATTCGTTGACCTTAGGCTATAAATAGGACCTCATTCTCATTGTTTTTATGTACCAAAAACAATGTAGACAATGAGGTGTTGCCCCCAGCTTAGTTTGATCTAGTCTGTTCCTCTTCAAAAACAAGTTATACGAATTCAAAGATCTGTGCGACAACATCTACAATCAATCTTCTGTTCTTTAGATCCAATCATAGTGAGTTTATATTGCTTTTAGAATTAAAAACCAAAAATGTAATCTTGACACGTTTATAAGTTTGGATCTAAGCCTATGCCTGTTAGTAACCTGATTCATAATAGATCTGCTATTACTTGTACACCTGATCTATTGATTAGTACCTATATACCTATTCATAATATCCCTATTATGCTAGTTTGCCTAATCATGTCACCTTATGCCTATTATGTTAGTTTGCCTAATTATGTCATCATATGCCAGTTTTATTTACCATGCCTATTCTTGTTTTCTTCTCTCCCTTTCTTCCCTTTTTGTTTTTATAGCCAGGCTACCTTCGACACTAGGCCTATCGCTGAAATACGCGAATGCATAAATTTGGGAATGATTAATTTGGGGCATAATTCATATTGCAAATATGATTGAGAATTTCGAGCATAATTTATACCTTAAGCCAAAACTTGAGATTTGGGGGCATAATCTATATCTTGATCTAAACCTTAGTCTGGGGCATAACTTATATCGTAGAACGAACGAGATTTTGGGCATTATAAAACATGATAATTGGTTAATAATGAAAATGCCTAGATTTACAGTAATTAGAAACTGTAACCGCGCTTAGACACGAGGTTAGATTACACTTGTGGTAGAAGCCTACCCAGAACCGCCCAACATATCCAGCATCCGCAAGTGGTAAATCTAATGTGAGGGGTCTAAGTGCATAAACATTTAACGTCCTAAGATACGAGTTCAAGTCCGACTTGCGAAAGAAGTCTGCCCGGACCCAACCGGCATATCCAACATCTACAAGTGGTTGACTTAATGTGGGAGGTCTAATGCATTATAACCATAAATGAATGAATGGTGATGAACTAGTAATTTTTAACCCATTTGAATCCATAAGGATTACATGAACTTGTTAACTGGATTAGTGGCTAAGTAAACTTGCTTGAAACAGTGGGAGGGTTAAGTTAATCTCGTTAAGTATGTGGGGACATGTTATACGTATGAACCCGACAAACTTAACTTGTAGGGTTATGCAATCTTGTTAAACTAGTAGGAATAATCTGTTGAAATCCTAGTAGTGGGGATGCAAGCCTAGGGGGAAGCTTGTATCATCTATTGTGTGGGACCTTTTCAGTCAGTAACCCATCTTGGTATCAAACTGGGAACCCTGAACTAGATCGGGGTATGGGCACGCTTACTGAGCTGATTATAAGGGGTCACTTGAGTGAGGGTGTTGACGGCACGTTCTAACGGAGTCATGTGCATACATGGGTCCGCTTGTTAGGGGCGATAAGACGCTGTGACATCAGTGGATATTGTTGTGCACATCTTGTAAACAAAGGGTGGCCATTTTAGGAAGTGATACATCATACTGTGGGGACAACACAGGGTATCTATGAGTTAGGGAGTCGATCAATTAGGAGTAGTAATTGGGGTACATCTAGTCTTTCTTGTTTAGGAGCCCGTTATTGTCGTTGGGGGTTAACACCTGTCAGTTCAATTGGGCTGCCTGTTATTGTAGAGGGTAAAACCTCTCACTAGAAGTACACTTACGTCTACCATCTTGTACTTGTTGGGATCATCTTGTTCTTGTTATACTGGTATTGGTGTAGAGAAAAGTAGTAGAGAAGCGCAATACATGTTTTGTTCTGTTTGTCATGTTTACCTTGTTATACCTGCCTTATGACATTGTTATTTCTCTCCAACTTATATGTCTGTCATGATGCTTTTACTTATTTATATGATAAAAGTAACTGGACTGCCAGACTTTATGTCTGACCCATTTT